>JACXGM010009185.1:10048-28009 GCA_016801145.1 Umbra pygmaea
AATAATGAGTGGTGGCACATCTCTGTGTGTTACTCACAGCCGGAGATATCGCGCCTCAAAGCCGACAATGTTTTTTTTTTTGACTAAAAATATCACAGACAGGAAGTAGGAAGTCAAAATGACAAAATAACACATTTTTCAATAACATAGGACATCATCCTGCATAAAACAACCATTTTTGGAGTTGGAATTTAGCTGGGTTTTAAAAACGTATAGAATTCTAGTTAGAAATGAGTATAACATTTATGTTGACTTGTTTGTTTGGCCTCCAAACTTTGCACACTGGTCCAGGAGCCCTGGGGGCTTGAAAATAAGTAATAAAAAGCCTTATTCATTATAGTTTACATGCTTTTACACATAAAAAACAACAAAATATACATACGTTCTTTAGTTTTTGGGATAAATATTTAAAACATAAAATTCAATGACCCAGGATGTTGGATTTCATTCATCCATGTTGTAGCCATGGGTCTGCTGAGTCCAGAACCATAAGGCACTTCACTGTAGGTCAAAGTATGACCTTTCTAGAGGCTAAAAAGTCAACTATATGCCAGGCGGACCTAAAACCTTTTAGACCTTGAAGGGTTAATTAGACCATTTATTTTTTTCTTTTCATGGACTTAATCACAAGAGACCTTTAGACAGTTGTTCATTTCTGTTTCTGGTTTTGCCATGTGCAAAATTGTCGGTGGACGCAATGACATCACAAATATGTTAATTTGGGTATGATGTCATCTAGCGACATTTAGCGAGCAGGCTTTAGCTACTTTCCATTGAAAGTAGTCAGGAAGGCTGTTTAATTGCTCCCAAGTTTTTTACAAAAACCATACAGCTGTGAACACAAAATATAGCGAGGAGAGTGATGCGACTAATGTAAATGTTTTCTCCCAGCTTGTCATGATACTAATTCAACACGCCTTTACTTCAGTTGATATTTTTACCTTTCTTTTACCCCAACCAACAATTAACTACAATTGTAGTATAAAAACTACAGCTTGAACTCCCACAAGGAGTTATGACTGGTTTAGATATAATCTTCCATATCTATATTTGGTATTTTGTGGCAAAGCTAATTACCAATTGTCATTGCTTTCACACACGGTGCCAAGCGAGGCTATGCAAAAACAAAACTCTACAAAAGACTCCAAATTCAGTGAATAATTTTAAACAAGTAATTGTTGATATTTGCAACAATGAATTAAGTATATGCTGTGGGTGAGGGCAAAGGAGAGGAGGCAAGGTTGAACTGCGTGGTGTTGAAGCAACTCAAAGGAATTCACACACCAAATGTTTCACAATGAAATTCTTGCCGCAGTGATTTACCATGTTGTCAATCATGGCCTTTCCATTAGATATTCTAGGCAGCAAGACCAGCTCACTGTCAGTAGAACTGTGGCATCAACAGTAAAGACATACAAATGAAAATAAAGTTTACTGCTTTACGCCAGCAGCATAGCACACTGTATCCCAATGCTGGTTTTCCTTTGAAGCTAAGCAGGGTCAGGCCAGGGCAATCCCTGCATGGGCAGCTTGGTCTCAGGGGCAACGTCAACTTTGTCATGTAAATCTGGGGCACCTGAAATCGTATGATGTATTATGTTATTTTAGGTGACATAATAAAAGCTTTCACAGCAGAATTCGATAAATATAGTACATGACACCTACCAGGACCACTCGCAGGTAGAGGTCAATAGAAACTAATTTTGATAGGGTCTCGTTGCCGAGGGATGGTTGAGGGGCGTTCTCCCAATATGATGGTTGCAAGGTAAAATCTGGTCGGGGTGCATTTTCTTATTCTAACGTTAACCCAAACCTTAACCCCAACAACTCTACTGCCTAACCTTGTCTCTGGACTAAGGCACACAGCGCCTATGAGCCTGGAACACCTTCCACTATATGTTGGCCTTGAGGGAGGGACTTATTGAAGCAACCTTTATTGTCATTGGTTAAATTTACGGAATAATAAAACTATGGGGCATGCCTTTAAATCTAAATTTAACAGCCCTACAGGGAGACAATAAACACTGCGCACTGGACATACAGGGGAGGGTGTAGTGGGAAATTGGTAGTTCAAGTTTACTGACTCACTCACCTGAATTCTGGTGGGAGCCTCATAGGCTAGTGAAGGCCACATTTAAAGCAACGGCCAACTAGACCTCCTGCAAATTGAGCAGGACCTGGAAATGAGACTCTCCAAAAAAGCCCCAAACTTAACATTATTTTTCCTAACTGCTACATCCCTCTGTGGTGTGGTCTGTTTCTTTGTGTCTGTGTGTTTGTGTTTCTCTATCCATGCTACAGCAGGTGAAATCAGGAGCAGTATAAAATCACTGGCCTTTCATTCCAGTTGGCAGCCAAACCTGTTGTCAATCTACCATACTTCATGTGCTAGTACAGTGGGCTCCAAAATTACTGCCACCCCTGACTGGCAATGCACAAACAATACTGTAAAAACATAAACAACATTATTATAGAGATAAACTTAAAATTCCAACATGTGAGACATATTGTATTACATTAGATTAATGTTGCAATGGAACAAACCAAAATCCTAAAATTATTTTGGACAAAATAAATTTAATCAAAATCAAGGTTTCATAATTATTGACACTCCTTATTCAGTACTTAGTGCAAAAACCTCTGGCAAAGATAACAGCATGGAGTCTCTTCCTGTAATGTTTGACAAGGTTGAGGAACAATTATAATTTGGAGGAATTTTGGACCATACCTCTATGCAGATCCTTTCAAGATCCTTCACATTCTTGGGTTATTCTTATCAACTACTCTCTGCAACTCAGCCCACATGTTTTTGATTGGATTGAGGTTCTGCATCTGAGATGGCCATGGCAGAACATTGATTTTATGGTCACAGACACATTTTTGTTTGGATCTTGAGGTATGTTTTGGTTCATTGTCTTGTAGGAAAGTCCACCTACCGACATGTTCTAGCATTCTGGCAGAGGCAACCAGACTGTCAGCCAAAACTACCTGATACTTGATAGAATTCATTATGACATCAGTCTTGACTGGACCTCTGGGATTAATACAGCTTCAAAACATCACTGAGTCACCACCATATTTCACCATGGTTATGAGGTGATTTTGCTTGTACAGTTGTGCTCAAAAGTTTTGGAAATAGATGTACCATTTCTAAAAACATTGAAAAAAAATATAATTGGATTCATATTCAATTACAGAATGTCACGATCATTAAACAATACATGGCCACAAAGACAATAATGAAATGACCCCTGTTCAAAAATCTGCATACCCTAAGTTCTCAATATAATGTATTGCCACCTTTAGCATCAATGACAGCGTACAATCATTTCCAGAGGAGCCTGTATTTCTCCCGAGGTTACTTGTGGGTTCTTCTTTGTATACCGAACAATTTTTCTGGCAGTTTTGGCTGAAATCTTGGTCTAACTGACCTTGGCTTGGTATCAAGAGATCCCAGAATCTTACACTTCTTAATAAGTGATTGAACAGTAGTGACTGGCATTTGCAAGGCTTTGGATATCTTTTTATAGCCTTTTCCAATGTTATGCAGTTTCAGTAACTTACTTTGCAGCTGTTTTGACTGCTCCCCATTGCTCAGTATCCATTCATTTTAAAATGCCACAGGTGTGGGATACTTTCCGTTTTAACCAGTGTGTGTCACCCTGTGTGTGTGTAACAAGGCCAAACATTCAAGGGTATGTAAACTTTTGATCAGGGACATTTGGGTGATATCTGTTATCAGTATATTTTACAACAGAGTCAAACAACTGTGATAATTAATGGCTTCATATGACCACTATCCTTACAGTACACAACAGTCAGATATTTTGCCTGAACAGTGATATTGTCAAAATGAATGCAGACAATTTAAAATTTCAGCCAGGGTGTGCAAATATTTTAGCACAACTTTATGCATGTCTGTTTTGACGCCAAACATGCCAATGCTGTGTCTGACCAAAATGTTCAATTTTGGTGTCATCTGACCAAAGCACCTTCCTCCAGTCATAATTTACATGAGGTACGGCAAATTCGAAGCACTTGTGTCTGTGTCTTGGTACCAGAAATGGCTTTCTTCTGGCAACCCTTCCAAAGAGGCCATTGTTGGGGAGGTGTCGTCTGATGGGGTCACCAGTTTTCAAAAAGCACCAAGACACCACTAAGGCCTACAATTCTTTCAGAGTGATTCTCATGGATCGTGTTGCTTCTCTCACCATCCTCCCTATCATCGGGGGGCAAAATGCATTTCAGTCCTCTATCTATTAAGTTTTTAACTGTTCCATAACTTTTGAATGTTTTAATAATTGCCCTGACAGTGCTCAGTGGTATGTTCAATCATTTATTTTATGAAGGTATAGGACCATCTGTCTCATTTGAACTGTCAGTTGATTAGTTTTCTTCATGGTGTTGGATGACAATGAGATATTGCATGCATGTTACCTCATTTCTATACCCTAGTGGAAGAGCAAGTGATGTAATGGCTCAATGTGATTTCGTTAAACTTAAATTAACTAAAATAAGGGCAATTTCATTTCTGATTTAATTTAAATAGATAATAACATTCTTTAAGGGTGCCATTGATTGTGAAACCTTGATTTTGAGGACATGAATTTTTTACCAATGAATGATTTTGTTTGGTGCCATTGACACGTCAATAAAGTACAGTATTTCTCACATGTTGGTATTTTGAGTTTTTCTTTATAATTGTATTGTTTATCCTTTGCCCTTGTAATAATGGTGGGTGTTGGAAGGAGGCAGTATGCAGGCTCTTTCATGTTTACTCACGTTTATTGTATAATAAAAGGCTATGAGACTATGTAGCAGAATGGGCGACAGTGAAGGTTCAAAATAATAAAGTCCTATAAAAATGATTACGACGGCGGTAGCTCACAGTCCATTAACATTGACCAGACAGGAAAGCAAGAGCTGGATTTCACAGATTAAACCCTCTCAGGTCAAAAGCCCATTGTACACTAACATAGCACTACACGGATGAGCCGGAGCTGAGAATAATTAGATCTAACCTGCTCTGGGCAGCAAATACTCACTGTACACGTGGCACAAAACAGGTATGCAGTATAAACACGCCAGTCAAAGATAATAACAGGAGGCATCTTACAGGAAACAATGACACACAACAACCAGGGAGCATTGATGATAATAATTAGTGGCAAAACAAAGACAGGTGTGATGAAGTCTAAAGAATGAAAATGAGAGGTTAAACATGAATGTCCTGGTCTCAGGGTGGAACCAAAAGCCCCCATATGGCACAGTCCCCATTCTAACTGTGACAGCCAGTCAGGGGTGCCAGTCATTTTGGGGCCCAATGTATATTGGGGGAAAATAAATAGTCTGATTGTGTCACTTGTCATTGCTTGCACCACGATCCCATACACCCAGCACCTGTCACAGGGAGATTCGCAAGTAGTGGTGAGTTAGTCTCTCCTTGAGGGGGTCCGTAACAATAACCTCAACCCAAACATTAATCCCAAGTACTGTATTGCCTAACCATAACCCTTAACTGTAGTTGGTAACAAATTATACATTTGTGTCAGCTCATCAGATATGCAGATTTCAGTGCTGTTTCACAATATGATACTTCAGAGAAATTCACATTATACTTCTTGGTGGTGTAATGCAACCCTATGCAATGTAACATATCTTACAAAATCAACTCTCACAGATTAAGGTAAAAGAATTTATGTCCCACTGGCAATTCTGGCGCCCTAGGCAAGATCTGGTGATGGCATTTCTGCCTTACTGCAGTACTACACCGCATTCCAAATTATTATGCAAATCGGAATTAAGTGTCATAAACATTAAATGCTTTGTTTTTCAATCAAACTCATGGATCTCTGGGCTCTTTGGATCACTGAAATCAATAATTAGTTTGCCCGGTGATCCCAATTAAAGGAAAACTACTTAAGAAAGATGTTCCACATTATTAAGCAGGCCACAGGTTTCAAGCAATATGGGAAAAAAAGGATTTTGCATCTGCGGAAAAGCATCAAATAGTTCAATGCACTATTCAATAGAAATTCAAGCAGAAACTCCATAAACTCACAAGGCAAGGCAAGGCAAGTTTATTTATATAGCACATTTCATACACAATGGCAATTCAAGGTGCTTTACATAAACAGGAAAACATAAAAATCTAAAAACAGATTAAAGATAAAATTAAAGCAATAAAAATAAAAATAAAAAACAATTAGAAAAATAGTACAGTTTAAGAAATAAAAGAGACTGAACGAACCATATAAAATATAGTGCAATAAGTTCGGACATAGCACAGTGTTCATTCAGTAAATGCGTAGCTAAACAGATGTGTTTTAATTCTGGATTTAAAGGTGACTACTGTTGGAGCACATCTGATCTTTTCTGGGAGCTGGTTCCAGCTGCGGCTGGCATAGTAGCTAAAAGCAGATTCTCTGCGTTTTGAGTGAATCCTTGGTATCTCTAGCTGATGTAATCCTGATGATCTGAGTGGTCTGTTGGGTTTATATTCAATGAGCATATCTGCAATGTATTTAGGTCCTAGGCCATTGAGTGATTTATATACAAGTAATAATACTTTAAAGTCTATCTTAAAATGTGACTGAGAGCCAGTGTAGAGACCTGAAGACTGTCGTGAAATCCTCATATTTCCTGGTTCTGCTTAGAATCCTGGCCGCAGCATTCTGTATGAGCATTTATTTATTGAATAAATAAATGGACAATTTTTTTGATGTAGGCCAAAAATGAGCTTCCCCTCTTTGAAAGACCAGCAGCCGCCACTGATACAGACAGTTCCTGTTTTGAGATTTCTTCCCCTTTTCCTTTCTGTCTTATCGCCTGTGCACCTGACAGATTTGCTGACCTGTTGTCATTTGTGACTGTGATTACTGATTACTTCAACTAGCCATGGTCTACAACTGCAATATTTCCTGCTGAGAAGCTAACGGTTAAACCAGCGCAAAATCTACATCTAAAAAAATGTATGTATATTCTTAGATTTGCATAGAGAAATTGCACACATGTTGGGCAGTAAAAATATGGTGTATAATAAATGCATTTCAATCAAAAGAATGGATCATATATTTCCATGACTAGAAACTTACAGTACAGTACATTATAAATATCTGTAATACCACACAAATTATTGAAATGACAGGCTACTTTGAAACTGACAAAACATGATCGATAAACAGTATGTGTCTAGAGGGTACAAAATGAGGAGGTATATATACATAATATTTAATACAGGCTTTCAGATTATTGATATTAATGTAGTGCTGCTTAACTCAGTGACCAGTGATGGCCAGTGTGTTCAGGTCAAAAGCCTTATTTGTACTTGCTCAATAGGCCTATTTGGAAGTTGCAGAAATGTTGCTGTAGTATACAGACAGATTGATCTTCTCAGCATCCACATGTTTCCAGCCTGTACGTCTAATGATAAAAGGCCTATCAGAAACATTGTGAAAGGCCTGTTTTGTCTGCATTCTGTTCACTCTTATTACGTTGAACATTAAACCTTTTAAAATAATTGAACATTAAACCTTTTAACTCTGTCTTCTTTTGGCTAGTGGTGTATTATACAGTTTATTTTGCAGGTGAATCTCCACCACACTTTCGCAGAGGTGTCAAAAGTAAAAGTAAATGTACTTTGCTGAGTTCACCTGTTTTGGGGATTCTCAGAATAAAACCCAAATGACCAGGTAATGGGAGTTTATTAATACCTTTTCACCACAATTAATCTTTGTTTTACGCTTTGTATTAATTTTAATAGGTCACAGATTAGTTATGAACTGTTATTACCGGTAATTTTGGTCTCAATTAGGAACTTCCCAAAACTTGTGAACTCAGCAGCACCCAGAAAAAGAAGTTTTACTTTTACTTTTGACACCTTTCCGACTTTCCTCAGAGTAAACATTAAACATAACTTTTCATGTGAAGACAGGTATAGGCAATCAGATCCTGGAAACGAGGTTGCGAAGCTTATCACTTAAGCACTGCATCAACCACTTGAAATGAATGCAGACACTTTACAGTAACTTTCCATTCATAGATGATTGTCACATCCACCCTTGGTAAATGACGTCTAATGACGAGAATCAAATCTAATATCCTGTTGTCTACTTGATTTGAGTGTGAAGAATAATGATAAAAAGACAGAAGGCCAAGAAGCAACAGATAACAAAACTGATAAAAATATCCTCCCAAAAGAAGTAAGGAATAAGATCTCTAACAGATGTTGGTGGTCACCAAGGGCCAGGTTCTATAGACACTGAGTATGGCAACATTAATTGAGGTCATACTATTAGGGCGCACACTCCATTAAACACAATTTTCCTTGGAAACGGATCTTGCCCACAGGAGCAAGGGAAAGACTGGAACAAATTCACTTATTTTTCTTTGGAGAGTTCCTGTGATTTGGGAAAACTGGGATCATTATATTAAATCAGATCTGTGTTTACAAACTGTTGTGTTCTATTTCCCTCTTGCCAGCAATAATAAGGACTAGTTGCCAAGTTGCAAAAACCATGTCATTAATCTCTTGGTGGGTTCCACTCAATTACTCAATTTTCTCGAAGGAGTACAAAATAGACTGATGCTGAAAAATTGGCTTTACATCTATAACTAGAAATATTCTCATTCCAGAATATCATTTAAATTGATATTATAGCAATCATCCAATAATATATCATTTGTGAGCACCTGCTAAACCTCAATTACTGGCTATAATTGTATGATACACAAACTTACTTTCAAATGCATATGATTTTTCTGCCTCTCAGTCAAAATACATTTACTGCGTCTTGTCGTCATATACAGAAGCCTAGTAAGAATGTATTTTGTCTGTCTTTGTTCACCTCTTGTAATCTGTTAGAGTTTATACTTTATTGAGATAACTTTAAGATTAAGAAATGTTATTTTGAAATGAATTTGTGTTATTTTTGCTAAGGTGCTACAGAACAAACCAATCCTTAACATGTGAAACATTTGTTTGTGGTCCCACCAGGGAGCATTATGATTTTTTTTTTAAATGTACAGCTGTAATTTGCTCTGGATAAAATGTTCTGACCATAATAAATATATTGTACGGAGGCAGACAGGACACGAACGTAGGCACTATATGGTTGCGAGGCCCAAGGGTGTTTCATTATAGAACAAACAAAAACTAAAATGGCTCAGCAGAAAATACAGCCACATTAGGCATCTTATCTATCTGCATTCTCTCTCGAGGCCCGTCTCACCAGGCTTGTTCTCTGGCTGCGCCAGTATCTGTGGGCACACGCATACAGGCCATTAACGCACTGAGGTTGAGCTTTCCTGTAGCATGCTCCCCTACTTTTATACCTGCCCCAATTGGTCCTGATGAGATTCAGCTGTGGAGCAGCCCATGCTAGATGCCTCTATAACAGTCCAGTCTCGGGCTGTGTTTCTTCCAGCATCTCCCTGTGTTTCTGCATGGTGTCGAATTTCTGTGGGCAAAACAGTCTTCCTGGGCAGGGTAGAGATGCCGATATGCCCGTTATGCCCGTTATGCCACACTGTAATAAAAAATATAATGTAAATAAATGAATAAATAAATACATTTACAGTTTTTGCCTTTGCCCTTCACTTTCAGAGTTCATGGGGATAACGCAGACTACTCATAATAGTCCCATGCCACCCTAACATTAGTCAGTAAATTCCGTTTGTCACAATATTGTTTGGTTGGGTGCTACACCCTTGTTTCAGTTACCTTCAAAAAGCCCAAACTACAAAATGCTGTTAGTCATAGCCACTTGCCTGGTGTATTTAAAATTATATTTGAACTCATCTTGTTATGGTCTAAATAGTAACAACATAGTTGCCCTATACAATCTGTATTAATATAAATGTAGTGAAATTCCATTATAAGACATTTGATTTCCACTATTACACATTGTATATTGTTAGCCTGTTGTTAATGTAGCAAACATTCCTAATGTGTAATTTTATGCATATTGAAATGTAGAAAATACATTTAATTAAAAAAATATGTTTGACCATATTGGGAATGCAGAGTTTCTTTTACTTAATATATGTGTTTTTTAACCTGAAATGTGAAGGAAATTGTACATAATTATGTAACTTAGGTAGAACAAGCATAATATTTTTTACATTGCATGATTATCAAAATGATTGTGACTTGTTCCTATGAGAATTAATTTTGTCTCAATTGCTTCTAAATTATTTGAGCTCATCATTTTTAGTTAATACTAACTGGCGTAAAACCACTCAAAAAGCTGCATATAAATTGATGCCTTATTTATCTCTTAGTATACATATTATTTTCGAGTGTGTGGGTATAGTTACAAATAACAGAAAAACAGAAACAACTACTTTTTTAGATTTTTCCTTGACCCTAAGTATTTCTTGATCTGGCACTGAAATATGGAAAAACAAAACATTCAGCATTTTAGAAAAAATATGTTGTTATTGAGGCAATATTTGAAACATACATACATGACACTTAAGTTGTTCAGTTGCATTCCTAAATTCTGGGTCAACCAATTTGTAGGATGTCTTTAGTTTCTTTATACCTGCAGGACAGTGGTGAATAAAAATATTCAGAAATTTATTTGAGTGATCAAGTATAAATAAACTTGAAATAATCTTACGTTTCAAACACCAACAGTTAAAATATATTTTTTTAAAGCTTAAAAACTGATGAGCACAAAGTCATGTCATTAATTACTGTATATTGTGGTACATTAGTAATGTCCAATACTGTAACTCCTTAAAGAAACGTGCATTTAACACTAAGATTAATGACATGTGTCCTTGATTAAATATTGATACTTCCCCATCACATGCATATGCTTCATTAAGTTTAATATTAGGGTAGCTTAGTCAACAGTATATTGAACATATGTTGACATACCAAATTGTGGAACTGCAAAGCAAATGCATATGGGAAAAAAGTGAATAGGGAAAAGGGTACATCACATATACATTATGCTTCATTTGATTGGCATGTTTTTAAAGTGTGTCCTTAAGGATATGACTTTTGTTTGTGCACAAGGGAGTGAATGAGATAAAGTGTATTTTCTATTTGTCATCTTAGCAAACCAATTAGGCAGCAATTAGGAACATTAATTTACATAGCAAACCCTTTTAAAGGAGCCATGTATCACTGAATACTAATCACTAAACTGATATTAATATTTACTCCTTACTTTGCTTATTAATGTGAATGATTGATATTCATGAGCACAATAGTTTAGGGGTGGATTAAACAAAACATAAGAATTTCAGGCAAAATTAGTAAATCACATGCATTGTAGCCGCCCATCCATTAAATAGTGATTTAAAGTTCTACATTGTCATTATACCGACAATGACACCAAAATGAGCCAGTGTCTGAAGTATACTGTTAAGAAATTGTGCTTTATTTTTAGATAGCACCAATAATAACATGCAATCTTTGTTTATATTATGAATCTGTTTTCAATAGATGGTAACTAGGAATTCAATAACTGCTGATTTTAGCCCACTTCAAGAGTAGCTAAGTTCTCTCAAGAGGAAAGGTTAGACATGATTAAGAACTTTAAACAGCCTTACATGGTTTTGTCACTGCCACACAATAATGTAGCGCACAATGTTTGTCATTATGACTGATGATAGATGAATCCTCCTCATTAGATTGTTCTGTTCATGCTAGAGCATACGGTACACAGTTCTTCTACAGTACAGACCTATAGGCGCACCGTCATACATCTAGACATGGTTCTTCTACATATAAATAGCAGCTACTTGGAAAGTTCCATTATTTTTTTAAAGCAAAAAGTTGCTGAATACAGTATCGAGCAGATAAGCAACACTCTCCAAATGTTTGATACGTTTACAGCTGTCAAATTGGCATTTTTTATGCACCAATACTGGTTACATTGATTACCATGCTCTACCACATTACTACCCTTTTAAATGATATTAACATAGACAAAAGGTATGTAAACAAAGGGTTACTTCAAATGACTGGACACGATAACCTCACGGGTCCTAATCAATAATTTATGCAGGAGACCACAGGATGCTCCTGATGTGCACGGCATTGTGGAGACCACCCAGGGTTAATGGCATACATGCATTAATGGACTGAAACGCAAGAGGATGTTTGACAGAGGAGAACAGATAAGGAGCCATTACTGTTCTTGCAGATTGCTCAAATGGGAATGGAGACTCAACGGAATGAGGAAGCTGGGTGTCTCTGCAGCACCAAACTGTCAATATGTTTCAATATGCTTTATCTGTAATACATTTCAGTTTCCATCAAAGCAAATTTAAAGAAATTATTGCTTTGTGATAACTTATTGTCCCCCCATTGTCTTAGAATAACATGAGCTTCTGTCATTGCTGCAATTTTGAATAATGTATGTCTTAATTACAGTTGTCATTCATTAGGCTGGGAGGACACAGATGGATTTCCTCAAGTTTAATGACTTACCAGTAATATAGATTTAAATGCTGCTAACATAGTAACAGACATATCCAGATTTTTTGTCACAAACTGGTTTGAGTCATTACAAACATTTATATGCAATGAAAAAAGTACATAAAAACAAGGAAAATGTATGCCCTCTTGAAGTTCAACCCAATTGCTCTGGCCAAGAGTATCTGCAAAATGACATTTTTGTAAATATATGATTATAATTTTTCGTGTGACAAAATCGAAGAAATGAAACCTTGCCACAATGTAAAGTTCACAGCTTGTATAACAGTGTAAATCTCCTCAAAATAACTCAACACACAGCCATTAAGGTCTAAACAGATGGCAACAAATGTGAGTACACCCCTAAGTGAAAATTTCTCCAAATTGGGCCCAAGGTGTCAATATTGTGTGTGGCCACTATTATTTTCCAGCACTGCCTTAACCCTCTTGGACATGAAGTTCACCAGAGCTTCACAGGTTGCCACTGGATACTTTGTGCTCCTCCACCTTCCATTTCAGGATGCCCCACAGATGCTCAATAGGGTTTAATGTCTGAAGACGTGTTTGGTCAGTCCATCACCTTTACCCTCAGCTTCTTTAGCAAGGCAGTGGTCATCTTGTAGGTCTGTTTGGGATTGTTATCATGTTGGAATAATGCCCTGCAGTCTCCAAAGAGATGGGATCATGCTCTGCTTCAGAATGTCACAGTACATGTTGGCATTCATGGTTCCTTCGATGAACTGTAGCACCCCAGTGCTGGCAGCACTCATGCAGGCCCAGACCATGACACCACCACCATGCTTGACTGTAGGCAAGACACACTTGTCTTTGTACTCCTCAACTGGTTGCTGCCACACACGCTTGACAAGATCTAAACCAAATAAGTTAATCTTGGTCTCATCAGACCACAGGACATTGTTCCAGTAATACATGTCCTTAGTCAGCTTATATTGCCAAGGTGTCACACAAGACACATCTCATGATGGGTAAGAGCTGTCTCAAGACCTTCGCAACATAATTGTTGCAAAACATTATGGTTATAGGCACATTTCTAAGCTTCTGAATGTTCTAGTGAGCACTGTTGGGGCCACAATACGGAAATGGAAAGACAATCGTTACACCATAAATTTGCCTCGAACAGGTGCTCTTCGCAAGATTTCTAAAAGAGGAGTGAAAAAAATAATCAGAAGAGTTCTCCAAAATCACTTGTGGAGAGCTTCAAAAAGGCCTGCAATTAGCAGGTCCTGTTGTCTCAAAGAAAACAGTAATTAATGCACTCCACCGCCATGGCCTGTATGCATGCTCACCACGTCAGACTCCATTGCTGAAAAGAAAGCACGTTGATGCTCGTTTAAAGTTTGCTGCACAACATTTGGAAAAGCCAGTGAAATACTCGGAGAATATAATGTGGTCAGATGAGAACTAAATTTAACTGTTTGGATGCTATAATACACACCATGTTTGGAGAAGTAATGGCATTGCACATCACCTTAAAAACACCATATCAACAGTGAAGTTTGGAGGCGGGAACATCATAGTGTGGACCTGCTTTTCAGCAAATGGTACTGGCAAACTGCACATAATTGAAGGAAGGATGAATAGGTAAATTTACAGAGACATTCTTGTCAAAATCTGCTGCTATCTACCAGGATGATGAAGATGAAACGAGGGTGGACATTTCTGCAAGACAATGATGCCAAACACACAGCCAAGGAAACTCTCAATTGGTTTCAAAGAAAGAAAATAAAGCTTCTAGAATGGTCCAGCCAATCACCTGACTTAAATTCCATTGAAAATCTATGGAAAGAATTGAAGATCAAGAGTCATAGAAGAGGCCCATGGAACCTTTCAGATTGGAAGAATGGGCCAAAATCACACCAGAGCAATGCATGCTACTAGTTTCTCCATACAGCAGGCATCTTGAAGCTGTCAATACCAACAAAGGCTTTTGTACAAAGTATGAAATGAATATCAGTAAGTGTGTTCAAAAATTTTTTCCCTGTATCATTTCAAACTATTACACATAACTTAATTTCTGAACTTATGTGTTTAGGTTTCTTTGTAGGTATGGATTATTTGGGTTGTTATCCATCATCTGGTAAACATGATGTCAATAGCACCTTTGGGAATATATTCTCTGAGAAAAATGGTGACTTGTTCAACACTAAGTTCACCCACTGTACACATATATAGGTATATATATGTGTGTATTTTCTCTCCCTGACCCCATGCACTTAACTCTAATTGCCACCTAAGCCATTGTAGTAAAATAAATGTGTTAACATAAAAAAGGGACAGTTAGAAACAATAAAAACATTAGCACATTCTTTTCTTCCCTGTATTTCCTTTGTTCGTCAGTCTAGCTTGTTCATTCAACTTCTGTTTGTGAAATTGCTGCCAGTAACTGTTGTGTGCCCTCAGAATGGTGCAGTGTTGTTGGATTGTGGGCACTGACAAGGTTTTATCTGGGCCATCTGGGCTTCATCTAGACCACTTAATTTGGGAGTGGGTTGTTAGGGTGAGGATTTCAATTTATTTGGCATGTCGCTGTACTATAGTTGCATTGGTTCAAGTAAAACATTCACTGGTAAAATAACCTCTCACAAATATAGATTCTCTAGATCAGTTTGGATCAAGGATTTTTGACTTACACCAAAATGTATCTTTTTTGTGTGAGTGCAATCTTATATATTACTATTCTGATGTTACTTTGGTTGCAGAAAACGTCTTCTTTCTTTTTGTTAAAAATATATATTTTTCCTCCTCAGTTGTTCATCATCCAATGTAACAAAGATCAGTCGGTGGCACAATCAATGTTTGAATCAAGACTATGGTGGACACCATGGCTATATTGTATGTAATAGAGCTACATGTCTCTGCACCTTCTTGCAATACAGATTTCAATCTTTTCTAATGGTGATTAAATTCCCTGCAGATGGAGGTCCTGTGAGCTACATCTGTTACTTCAAGCAACATTATGATTTACTGTATTTATTCCAGACAGCTCAAAACTAATATTATTTTGTGTATTCTCCTGTGTTTAGAATTCTGTTGTCCTTAGACTGACATGCTTTATTTTCCAGGTTGCAATTGGTTGTTACTTGTCAATCAGCTTACCTGTTTAAATAAAGGTAAAAGCAAGTGAAATCTGTTACAACTGCTTTTCTAGCATGCACGGTTCCACATGCACAAGTCACTATATGGGAAAGATGTGTTTCATATTTATCAATCATGCTCACCAGTGTCCTTCCACAGAGAGCTCAATCCATGTGAACCTGAGCTCTACAGGCTGTCTGTCACCTGTCCCGTGTTGCTTCGAGAGGGCTCATCGTCTTTTTAATTCTCAGCCAGTCTTCTGTCCATCACCCCAGGTTATCCCTACTTTAGAGAACAGCTCAGGTCCACGCGCTGCCACTACCTGACATATCTCACAGCCTACACCTCTGCAATAACACTAAATAAAGTGTCAGTGCAACTTTATTAATAAAAAAATGGGATGTTCTGACAATCATTCCTAATATTTAGGAAATATATTTATTTTCTTGTGTAATGGGAAGAAATACACTCATTGAGTTACATAATTGTTCATCTAGAACATACTACTACATCTAGAAGATTACGTTGATAAAATAAATTCAAATTTAACATTCAGTTAAACCCACTATTGCAGGAACAATTCTACCTTAAACAGGGGCATGATGTCTGGTTTCTTACCTATCTTTAAATTCATATAAACTCTTCTGTTCTGTTGCAGGTACTAAGAATGTAGGAAGAAGTTGCATGTTAGCGCAGATCAAATCCCAATATGATTAAAGGGGAACACTAACAAAAATATATAATTTGTCTATGTTCCTAACCCGTATGAAGTTGTATGGAACGCATTCATCTGCACAGACCAACATAGACTACTGAGGTAAAACTGTCTCTAGCTCTACCCCATTCTCCCTGATTGAGATAGCTAACTGATGAGGGAGACAAGTCAAATAAATACTTCAAAGAAATTAGGGACATAGAAACATTATAGAATTTAATCTGTGTTCCCATTCAATCACATGTGCATAATCAATGTACAACAACAATCACTACACAACACATGAAATTAATTGGCTGATGAGTAACTTTGTCTGATATCCAAAAGTTTTATTTGCTACAGGCTCTGGCATATTCTGATATGCAGGAAACCCTTATTAGAACTATGTCGATCATTATTGCCCTGTTACTCATTCTGTATTCAGAACCGCATTAGCTTTCCTGAAAGCATCCGCTACTCTTCCTGAGCTTAGTATGTAGGAGGGCGAGAGGACGAGGAGGCAACTGCAAGGTGAATTGTGACTAAGGTGTTTCAGTGACCAGACATGCATGATGATTAACCTTGCATGAGACCTGATGACTTGGGGCGATTTTAGCCTTATTGACCCTACAAAAACACATGGAAAATCATACAATTATTGTCTCAAGAATTGGACAAATAAAAACTAAAAACCAAGTTTTGGTGTGTGTGTGTCTATAGCCATCTCAAACCCTACCTTTTAATAGTGCCTAAAATATTATCACAGTCACCACCTGTTGCCTTTGTGAACATTTTTTATATTTATTATTTGTATTATATTCTTTCCAGCAATTCATTTTGCTCGTAAGCAATTATCTGACTAGAATGGAGTCTGTAAGTTGCCCTGCATAAGAGCTACTGCTAAATGACAAATACAGTATGTAAATGTAAGGTTGAAATATTTTTCCACATAATGGCTCATTGCTCCTGTTTTGTTTTACTTAAAATAATAAGATGCATTAGAATGGCTGAAAAGTGTAAAAATATGCCAGTCTACTACATCAAAAACACTGCAGAAACCAGGGATATTTTTAGAACAGCAGCAACATGAGGTACAACTAAAACTAAATCTTACTTGTTTGTTGTGATCCAAGTAGCATTTTAAAGAAATTCAGGACATTTGCTCATACTAAAGTATCCTTAGCTGACCTTACTTAAACTCCGACCCAGGCTGTTTTCCTGCTCACAACACCATGATTGTGTAATGAAACCATGATAACAGCCAGTAGCGGCTTGTTAATAAGGGGCGCAAGGGCGCCGCCCTCATTACAACTCAGGAAGAATAAATGCATTTCATAATTAAACACAAAGATAATATAAATTAAAAATAAAATAAAAATAGTTTACTCGTGCGATGTGCAGGCTGGTAGTAACAGCCTAAGCATTTTATTAAAAAAAATGTTTTAATCGGTTAACTATTTTCTATGTAAATACAATATGATTCATGCGTTTCATGTTCGAAGGACGCCGGACAAATGAATCCCTATGTGAGTCCTTAATCTTTTGGCAAGCATGTGACCTAAGGCTGGTCTCTAATTGGTTTCTTGAAGATACGCCTCCGGGCGCAGCTCGTTGCGTCCCTGGCGAATCAGAATTTTATATATGTGATTTAATCCAATCTCATTGACTCTCGACGCCTGTCATTCAATTTCACAGTCTTTGCCGCTAAACGCGCAAGATCACACAAATCACGTTCGTA
>JACXGM010009186.1:0-27899 GCA_016801145.1 Umbra pygmaea
ATATAGTTAATGCTGTCAGTTCTACTTTAAAATCCCCAAAACTAAAACAAGATGGCTGGTGGAAGATCAAATATGAGATTACAGAAATTCCTCTTATTTCATTGAGATCTTGCCTACAGCTGACTAGTGCTCCGACCAGGATACAAACCCTGACCACTGTGAGGCAGTTGTGCATGCAGAGACCCGATGCCTGTACTAAAAAAATTCTGGGTCTGTACGCTTAGTATGTATTTATTTATTTTTATGCACTTTTAAATTATACTTTTCTAATGAAGTGCTTTACAAATGCAATACATAATCATTATTATTATTAATAGTAGTAACCTCGGCACCAAAATAAACAACAGAAAATAATTTTGGATATGCAGAACCTACTCTATTGTTTTTAATTTGTGAAGAACTTCTAATATCACCTTTCCCCATTAACTTTTAAAGAATAATTAGCAGTTTTATGGTTGATATTATACAAATGGATCCTTTAATGGAAATTATACGATTACAGTCTGAATAGACCTTTTATCTCTCTGGCTTCGGTCTTCGATTACCTCAGTCCTCTAAGAGAATGTCTTATTGCTGTAATAGGCAATGCAGTGTAATCGAAAGTCTCCTGGACTCCAACAATTGTGTTTTCTACAACTGCAACCGCCCACTCAATATCATTGTTTTCTCTTTTCTCCTCTGTCTCTTTCCACATCTGAGTCGGACTTCATCTCTCTGCCGGCATTACCTTTGCGATGTGGCTCAATGTCTGGGTGTGTGCTGTGTTTACTCTGCCTCTTATTGTGATAGATGGCTGTGTTGGTTAGCGTTAACATCAGCAGCAGGGCTGTTTGTTCTCCCACAGCGCTGAACCGAGTGTGCGTGTCAGTCTGTGTGTACTTCACAGAGACAGTCAGAGACTGAGTGAAAATTGGAGTTGATTTGCCTGACAAGCACAAGGAGGACCTTTTGCTGCCCTGTCATTCGCAGCAGTACATACCTACATCTCAGACTGCTTGTAATTGCAGTCATTTCATTTGCAATTGGATCATCTGAAAGCAGTAAAGTATGTGACATCTTTTCAAACTGTCTCATGTGTCCTGGCTAAACCATTCAATTGCTTTTGCGATAAAGACATTGTCAAGAAGGTGGTCAGATCTACACTAGACTCATTGTGTCATAATGGATAATGTAAATAATGCCAGTGACCTACATCACCATTTTGTCTTTAAAATCCAATTTTTGGCTAAAATCCTGTGGCGTGCAGTCGACAAACAACTACAGTGTTACATGACCAATCATGTTCAACCAACCTGTACGAACCCCTCCAAATGGTGTTCCCAGCCAATCCCAGCACTGAGACTACCATCGTCAAAGCAATTAACAACCCTCCTATTGCCGAATACCCCTGGGCAAGGTCATTCATAGCCGCAGTATTCACTTCCACCTATATACCACACCAAACCCAACTTGGTCCTCCCTCCCCATCTCTGATCAACTGTCTGAAAGACATAAAAAACTAAATGACTTATAATCTGCTCAAACCCAACAGCAATAAAACAGAGACCATGTCGGTGGCTCCTAAGGCTCCTCTTCAGAGAGTGGGGGAACTTGTGTGACCATTGATGGCTGCTTTATCTGCCCATCATCTGAGGTCATAAATCTGGGTGTCATCCTAGACCCCACTCTCTCATTTGAGCCCCACATGAGGGCTGTCACCTAATCTGCCTTCTTCCACCTCTGGAATATATTCAGACTCCACCTTTGCCTCACTGACCCAGTAGCAGAGACCACATACACTATTTTGTAGGAACATCATGTCTGGACTACTGCAATGGAGTCCTTTCTAGGGTGTCAAGCAAAGCCCTGGATAGGCTTCAGTACATCCAGAACTCTGCTACCAAACCCTGGGGAACATATCCCCCCACACTGCACCACCTTCACTGGCTTCCTGTCAAGTCCTGACTCAACTACACTAAATAAGACCATCCATGGCCTTGCCCCCTCTTTGTTCTCTGACGTCCTCCTCATAAACCCACCCTCCTGTAGTCTTTTTTCAGTGTTGCCTCCCTCAAACTCAGTGGTGGGGCGTCAGGGCCTGCAAGGCCTTCGATGCAGGCCCAAAGATAATCAGAATCAGAAATGTATTTTTGTACTTCTTTAATATATTTTTTAATAATATATATTTTACGAAGTTTATTTAAATTAGTCTATATGGTGATTTCATTGCTACAGTATGTTCTTTTCAGTTGCCTTGCTTTTAACACAGCTCATATAAATGAAACCTTTTATCCAATAAGATTTTTCATCTGTGTTGTCTCCGGGTAGATTAGGGCCTTCAGAATTTCGAGTGAATACCGTCTGCTGTTGAAGCCCATCAGGACCATGTTGTTGATTGTCATATTTTTAACCAGGAATCAGATTTCGACTTTACCATGTTGGGTGTGTTCTTTGACCAAGTAAAGCGTTTCTGCAGGCTTAGCCTTACGTCAGCATCGTTTCTGTTGCTGATAGGAGGGGCAGTTCAATAAAGTTCTGCAAAAAAAAGTAAAAAAAAGTTTGCCATCTGAACAACAACTAGTTTAGCACTCCCAGCTTATCTCTCCCTTCTCCGATTTCTTTAAACTTTCAATTTTTAGATTGTTAGATCTTTTACTTTTAGCAGAATGGCAGATGGAGGTGAAGAAGTTGCTTTGGTGGCGAATATAGGACTGGGCAGGATCGACTCTCAGCACTGGGCAAGATCTTTCATTGGAACTTAACCCAAAGATGTGCTGTACAACCGCGCCATAGAAGTCTTTTTTAAAGAGAAAGGACTTCATTTTCAAATAATGAGCAGCTTTTGTTTGATGGATTTTTATATATTTTTACTAGCAGGGCCTTAACTAGGGATGGGCCGATACCGATACCAGTACATTTAAGTACAGGAAAGAATGAAGGATGCAATTCGGTGCATACTGTAACTGTAGAAAACCGCATGAGCAACGCCCCGGACCTAGCCTCTGAAAGCCACCTTTAGCGAGGAAAGACAAATGTCGGTAGTTTGCAAAACTTCTGGGTGAACAAAATAGTGGTATTTCTGAGTTCTGACATACTAACGTTAAGAAATATAACTTAAAAGAAATGCGATGTAGCCTATTTATATTTTGTTCAATAGATTACATTGATAGTACAGCTAATTGTGTACCGATTATTATAAAACAATAAAATACCTTAACACAATAATATGATTAGGTAATTATCCCTGTTTTGGAGAAAGTCACTTCGAACAGACATTCTCATCTTACACAAAACTTCTGCAATGCTTAGTTACGGCAAATTCGAACACAAACGTCTATTGTGTTCGCGTTTACAAACATGTTTCTCTCACTTTATTAGGGAAGGAGACGTAAACCATTGACATCTAATAAATATTACACATTCTTGACCTGCAATGTAGCCTAAATGATGTTCTTCTGGATATGTAGGAATATTTACTTTTCTATATTTGAATTGGCTGATCAACATCTAAGAAATAGCAGATTTTAGCTTGATAAATGTGACATTTGGCATAGTTCTTAAAAGTACTCCTATCGGTACTCGTATCAGCAAGTACCCAAAATGAAATACTCTGTACTTGTACTCGTTTCATAAAAAGTGGTATCGGCCCATCCCTAGCCTTAAAGGTTCTTAACGGGGCTTAGTGCATGTACTGTATTTGTATTCATGCAGGGGGAGATAAACAGACACACTTCATCCTGGCGCCAGGCCTGTTAATACTTGTTAATTATTACTGCTTGTTTTAGATCACTACTGGTGTGAAGCATGTGCAGATTGTATATAAGGTCTGTGGTTCAGATTCAGGGGTCTTAGTTGGCTGTGCCTTTGAGTGTGCGTGGTAAACCTGGATGTGCGTTTAATAATGCGTAGTGTTACATTCTTATGGTTTCAGTCGTGTCGGGTCAATTAGTGTATTGTAAGTCTCATAGGTGTTAAGCCTCGTGTTAAATAACCTTTATCGAGTAGAATAAACTTATCTTCACTATGAATATTGGGTACATTATATGCCGAATGACAATAACCTATAGCCCTAGAATGTCATTGTGAGGTTATTATAATGCGTTTTCATTTTGGGAAGATAGTGAAGGCCTAGTTGTAAAATGCACGGCCCGCCACTGCTCAAACTATGGAACTCTCTCCCTTCAGCCACACGCAACTCAGACTCCATCACCACCTTCAAAACATACTTAAACCCACTTGTTCCTCTTGGTTCTCCTCACAGTAGCTTGCTCCTCTGTCAGCGCTAGCTAAGCTATAGTTTATTATTATTAATAATTGTATTCTTCTTATTACTTTTGATAGCATTCTTCTCTTTTGTTTTTACTGCTGTTCAGTGTCCTTGGGTTTTCTGAAAGCTGCTTTTAAATCCTATATATTTTTAATGTTGTAAGGCTTTTGGGTTGCCAGGCAGTGTTGATTCTGTACAGTACCTGTTGGGTTTTCATGACATATCTATGATACAAGGGGATTCCTGAAACCACAATAAATGTCAATTTCTGTCATTGTTCTAAAATTCCCCTGCGATAGTAACCCTGTCAAGTTATTGCATGTTCCAAAATATGATATCCTGCCTAATAGAATAACGGCCTCTGACAGCAAAATTGCAAAGCATGACTGTTTCCCCTTTGATTTTGAAAACCATTCGACCAAAACTGTGATAATGGCCTGGTAAGTGCTAAGAGGGCAGCACACTTCACTTTCCTGAGGGGTGTAAACGAGAACGAGTGGCTTTGTCCCCGGAGTGACAGATATTTTACAATGCATGCCAAGGTTATGAGGATTTGTCCCAGCCTAAAATGTCTGTATCAATCTGCCTTCCCCATGGACACTCCACCTATCTGTCTTCATTGACCTGTGTTTTATCCTTCCCCTTTTAACACCCATCACATTCCTGCCTCCCCCGGGAGCCATTTTACTCCTCTTTCCCTCTCTTCTCAGATCCGACTATGACCTGGAGTACGACGGCTATCCAGATGACCTTTACAACAGGTACGCTGACCCCCTGTACCTGCTCGGACAGATATTTATTGGGAGCTATTTTGGTACTTTATTTTTTAATCGTAATTACAAATAATTAGTAATAAACACTGTTATGGTCCCATTTTCATTGTAACTCACACTCTTGTTATGGTTGGCGTATAATGAGAGGCCAAAAGCAGGTTTGTATGTTTTATTTTTTACATGTGAGAATAAATAAACAAGCTAACAGTGAATAGCAAATGTGCAGGTGATCAACCCAGATAAAGTAAAGGGGATGACAAATAAAACTGACACAACATGAAGTAGCTAATTGTACAGAGGTCGTGGAAACGAGCAGCATGACGTTAACACACAATCACAAGCAAGAAAAACCCACGCCTTACCCTTGATATACAGACAGTTAAATATTAACACTGATGAGGTAATTTGGGGGGGTCAGGAACAGTGGCTTCAGAAGGCTGGAGACGCCGACCACCCGATCCGTGGTGCACCATCAGGGGGAGCCCAAAGGATTGAGAGATGTGACAACTGCAATATGTAACGATACGTGAAAACTTGTGCCGAGGTCTCACATGCAATGACTCCTTTGTCGATGGCCTGCAGTAGGAATGCTATGTTGCTCATTCCAGTCCCTTATTCTGCTACCTCTGTGAGTTGCTGTTGTCAGCGATATAGTGGTGCTAGCCTTCACTGTGCTGCTCAGAACAATTTCTGCAGGTTACATTTTGTAAAGTACTGGTACTGTTATCTGATTGGAAAACAGTGTTGGAGTACTACGTTGTGTGGTCACTAGCCATCTGGAGGGAATAGCATCCCTTTGTTCATACTTTTTCTCATTACACAGTCTTTTCTTCTGGTTAATGAACGTGCCATCTGGTAATTTAGGCTGTATGCCTTTTTAATATGATTACATTTTTCTCCATCAATCAATCAATCAATCAATCATTAAGTTTGCTTGCTTTTATCAATCGTGTCCTACTTTTAAATCACAAATGTAGTTACTGTTTAATAGAATTTGTTTATATATGTATTTGCATATAAATAATAGTTATGGACTTATCAATTATTATTACAATCTCATGCTTGAAATTCTCCTCAGTAAATATTGTTTTCGAGTATTCCCTTTGTCTTGTTTGATGGCATGTTCTTCACAGGACGGTTCATCCTCACTCCTGATTCATGTTAGAGGTGTATGGCTACATATGATAGGCCTCCTGGATGTGATACCACAGAATATACTGTACCTCCCCACTGTTCACACTTTTTATATCCCCTTTTCTGATAACGACCAATCAACTACACAGCACAAAGGACACTAGCTTTGCTTCAGTAAATGAGTCCGTCTTCCTACCTGGTGATGATGCTGAGGCTTGGGTGAATGGCCCTGGGAAGTGCCAGAGTGTTCTGAGAGGTGTCTCAAAGTGAACCCCTGCGTAGTTCCAAGGCTCCACTTGAATAACGCAATTAGGCAGGCTTTGATTGGCTGCGCAAGGAGGGCCCTGTGTGGCTGGTGCTGATGAAGAGGCTGCGGAGAGGAGAGATAAGACTGGAGGGACGGGGGGAGGGTGTTCCAGCAGGGAGCTGAGGACAGACGACACACTGAAAAAAGCCTCTTTATCTCCTGCAGTGAGTCCAAGAGCTGCTGGTGCCCAGTATAAGAGGACAGTAAGGTCCAAGACAATTTGGCCAGTGATAAATGTTTTCTCGTTTTCTACTCTTTTGTCACAACTGTCTTTGGATTGCCGTGGAATATTCTTGGCATTTATCATGGAAATGATAAAATGGTCCTCCATATCAGCTGAATTGTTTACAAATGAAAGTACTTTTTGTGCATAGTCTGAATTTTAGAAGCTGAAATATCCTGTATTATAAAGACATTCCCTCATATGTGTATGTGCATGTAGTATTTGTTCAAAGCATGCAAAATCTACATCAAACTCCGGACTGTATAAATGTATTATATTCATTTGCAGTTAGTTGATTGTGTTTTGCTGATTTAAAGTGGAACTGGCAGCCTTTTAACAACTTGAAATTGTATCACAATATGTTGAAATACATAGAAATAACATGGTGCTTTTTTAACAGTTTCTGACAAGTGATCACATAGCTATGTTTGGCTATACATCATTCCTAAATGTTCTAACTGCATCATTCTATACTGCCAACAATACCTTACTCTTCAAATATAACCTATTTTTAAAACCTTGTATAAAGCTGGTTTTGCAGCATAAACAAACATTTTATATATTTTGCATGGTTGCCTCTGCATCAAATCTGCTAAGTGGTTAAAATGCTGTCAGTTCCACTTGAAAACTGGTGGTAAATAATATATTGTGTAATTTGTCTCCAGAATATTAACCAAAGTTACTTCATTGCACCTTTGAAATGGCTCCTCATGTGTCCTTGCTTATTCACAACTCCAGTAGTGGGACTTGATGACAGGGTATTCCCTGAGGATTACTGAAGGTGACACAACTCTAACTTTTAAACACTGAAAACGCAGCTATTTTAAGGATAGTGAATGTGACCTGGTATATACATTGTTGTGCGTGGAGGTATTTAAATAAGGGGCCGTGATTATATTGGCATTTCTGTCAATAAGGCATTTTACTGGTATGCGGGTACATTTGTGTGGATGCAGAAATGTTGTCTGCATCCAATTCTTAGTTAATGAACCTTCAACAAGCCATTAGTTTGTGTTGCGTCCAGTCGCCAGTGCAGTCAATAGGAGCTTCCTCATCTATTAACCAGAATACCAGGCTCAGCTAACAGACGATATGATGCGGCGCTTCCCTGCCGGTAGTCAGGCGGCAGAGATCCTACTGACCCATGCTGTATCCACATGACCTGACATGCCCCCTGGTTGTCCGCCACTGGTGCTGATTTCACAGATGGGTGAATACAGTCTCTGTGTACGGCTGACCGGACACCTGGCCACCCGGCCCGCTGGTCCGGAGTAAAAGCCCAGCTCAGAGTGGAGCGCCGCGAGGCGAGGGGAAATGCCACGGCGGGGGGGAGGAGAGGGATGACAGCATGCAAAATGGCTGTTTCGCTTCAGCCCCGCTGTCTTGGTTTCGCCTCTGTTTTTCTCTCCCCCGGCTCATCCGTTTCTCATCTTTAACCCCCCAAGGCAACACACGATGAGTAAAGAAATAAAGCCAAAACATTCATACGCCTGTGCTTTGGGGATAACTTGTATGATTATAGTTATTTTGCTGAAGGTCCTGGTTTACAGTCCAATAAGAGCATGGAGACATACCATATCTCCACCACTAGCAAACCTATGCAACCTGGATCTTTACATCCAGTATGAAATCCCTTCCCAGATTAACTCCCTGTATGCGATTTCCTTGAACCCAGTCAACGGTGGCCCTCCGAGTGGGTAAATATTTATTGGCAGTTATCTGCTCTGCTGCGGATTAAAAGCTTACAAATGTACATTTAAAGTGGCCCTGTCTCTCTCTCTTTCGCCGACGTGCCTTTCTTGCTGGGCAGCAATGTACAGTAGGTACCAGTAGTCCTATTCACATTTTTACAGTAAAGTCAACCATATTCCTTTAATCCTTTTTACTTCCCTACAGAAAATTACTCCTACTCTATTGCTTATAAAGTTATGTTGTACAATGATGTTCTTTCTCATTAATGAACAGATAATTCTAAATGTCAAATGCATCCTTCCAAGGTCAGATAGGAAGATATTATGGTGACATCATGTCAGTGTGGCTTTCAGTAAGGACAAGTCAACAGTTAGAGTCTTTATGATATCAATTAGGCTACCATTTACATAGAAGTCATTTAGCAGACTTTTTTACAGATAAGATGAGAGGTAATCATCACTGTCATCTAAAAAAAAGGCTTTGGATGACGCCCCTCGAGTGGACAGCAGCCATGTGGTTTTAGACGGCAACCCCAGAGTGGGAGGAGTTAAGTGGGTGTGGCCAAAAACCACAGATGGACAGCAGATCTGTCAAACTGCACGGTTAATCTCGGGGACGATCTGAAACAGCAATCCTCCCTTACCTGTGATGTGTCTTTTGTGGTGTTTCTCTCAGACACCCAACTGCAGAGGTGGCAATAGTATCATGATAGATTACTGCACTGGGAGATAATGGGGTTTTGGTGGACTGAACCTTCTATCTGGTTCACTTAAATACCTGGAGATGAAGAGCCTCAATGTGAGAGATGTAAACTGTGAAACATTGAAAGACGGAGACAGGGAGAGAAAAAAGAGAGAGATAGAGAAGGTACGGCCGCTGGCTCAGAGCCCAGTTTACAGCACAGGACCACAGAGACACTTGAGCTAGAGTTATTCAGCAGCAGGTTATGAGATCAATGAAAAATGGATTACATCAATCTATTACTGTGATTATAGAGTACATACACCTAATAAGGAGTGATCCCATCAAACAGTCTTTCACTGTTCTTTTGGCTGGAGGCAGTTTTTTTTACAGTCAATAGTAATCATACGGACCAAATATGGACCTCTTTGTTGGAAATTCAGAAAAGTATGCTATGCTCAACAAATTATTGTATTGAAGCACATGCTTGCAAGAAAGAGAGCCATCAGTTAGTTTTAAATCCTTTATAGCTTTTACATGTTCTATCACATAGTAAGGAATGGTTCTGAAGGGAACATTGTTTAACCTAAAAACAATCAGTATATTACACATTAATTGATGTTATATTCCCACAGAGTGTTTGACTACCAGCGTGTTCCTGCCTCCATGATGCCGGTGGCGGCAGAGCCCAGCCCTGTGAAGCGGTCACGGGGCCCCTCATCCGGCCTGCACCGTGCCAGAGACAGACCGCAGGGCAGGAGGAGCAACCAGCACCCCAGCTCATCGAGCACCAGGACCAAGAGTAATGGACCCTACACACTGGAACTCTCTGGACACAAAGTTATCACACACAACACATGGCTTACATAAATAACACACTAACAAACACAAGACACGTTTTACATAGTGAACACACAACATACTGACTGCATAGTTACTACACACGATAACAGTCTGCCATAAGGTGGGACCATAGAGAAATAGAATGGATAGAAATGCCATTGAACTGCTTGGCATGGTCATTCGATTAGTACACAACAACATAGCGATTGTTGTTAGTTGTCATGGTGACAACATGCAAATCGGTTTAATGCAGAAGTAGACTGCAAGATCTTTGCAATGGAATGGTACACATAAAAATGGCTGGTGCTCTGACCATTCTGCTACATTGATTTTAATTGGAATGGCTTTTCTATCCATTCCATTTCTATGGGTGGGACTCTCCCACACTGGTTCATTGTAGTTTTTACTTTTACATTCACACTCACATACAAACATACTTTCCACATTCTCTCTCCACACACATACTATCCACACAAATCTAATCCACCCACACACCTCCTCTACCCCCCCCCCCCCCCCCCCCCCCCCCCCCCCCCCCCCCCCCCACACACACACACACACACACACATACTCTGACCGTTGCACACAGTTGTACCAATAGAAACACTCACAGAGAGCTCTAATAACATGTGAACTGTGCATGTGAATAGAGCATTCATCTGTTGTGTGTGTGTGTCTATATGAGCCCATGTGGGTGTGTATGTATTGTATGGCTGAATGTTCCTCCTAGTGTAATGTCTTGTCGGCGTTGGGAACGACAGCGCTGGGAGCTCCAGGGCATAGAGAGAGGCACCAGATGGTCTCTTCATTAAAACCCGTCTACCGCAGGGCCTCGCTCGCCTCCTCTTCCAGCAGCCAGCCCACCATAGCCAGCCTATCAGCATGCTGCAATTAGACCAAGTTAATAGTGCATAACAAATAAGAATTGTTTATACTAGTTTATTACAAGCCTTAATAGTTTTTACTGCCAGCCCATCAGATGGAAATTACATTGCCTTTGTAGCTGCAGAGGTCAAAGAGATTTTAATAGCAAAGAGTTTCAGGGTCGTTTTGTCAGAGCGGAGGTTGGTGAATGTTCCATTAAAGATGCTCTAAAGGAGATGAGTTGTTAAAGGCGAGGTAACATTGATGGCTTTAATGTGAAGACAAAGTAAGGTATGAGTCAGAGAGTGAAGGGGTAGACACGCTGTGCCTATCTATACTTTACTACAACCCTTGAGCTAAATACTTTTTGAAGACCTCCACTCAACAGGGCTTTATTTAATCATTATGAAGGAACTTCAGCGTTGGCGTTATTGACATTTAAAGGCAATGTGCCTGCATAACCACTGACTGCAATCACTGTAAACAATGCATGTCAGCATCATCACAAAATACTTTTCTACTGTCCCCAATTCTTTAAGCGTCAGCGATAGGTAGACGTCTGGTGAAAATCATCCATCCATCTCAATGTGAGATTTGTGAAAAAACTGAATGGTCCTTATCTCCGTCTCCCTGCAGTGAAGATGGCAGAGTTGCTGGCCATAAAGACAGAGTTGACTCTAATCAAGGTGCAGATTGATGGACTGCTGGATAGTGTGGACAAGATGGACCGACAGAGGAGGGACCAATCAGGTATACGGGGCAACAGAGTTTATTATATGGTAGCTCTTTATTGGACCCTAAACTTAAATAATGTCTACTGCTCAGGTGACCATGTTTGGTAGTGGTCAATGGAGTTAATGACAATGAGAGATGAAGGGTAAACTACAATTCATTGATAGACCTAATGTGACTGGATTATTGGGCTAATATTAATTTGAAATTAAGAAAGTACTAACATTTAAAATATTGTTAAATCAATATTAAAATAGGCAATATTCCGGAGGGTACTGATTTACACTGTAAAAAGAACATGCTCGAGGATAACTGTAAACATTTTTATGTATGTGGTCCAGATTCACCGCCGACCCGGGAGGGCAGTGTGTCAGACTCAGTGGGCAGCCTGGATGACTCCCCCACCAGTCTCCCCCACAGACAGAGAGAGAGCCCAGAGCCAGGGGAGGCTAGTGACGATGAGCACCACCAAAGGGTAAACAACACGCTGACTCCCCCTGCTGGAGATACAGCTCACCGGCAGCTCCACGTCTGTGTGGACTGTTATACCACGGCTTTCAGAAAGTAGCTACATATCGTAGCAAACTGGCATAATTCTTTAAAAATGTATGTGTAATTGAACAAAGGGAGGATGGTTTCGGATGAACAATAATTAATAATTTAGTAGCTTATTGTTCTTCAGATTTTGAAACTAGTACACAAGTACAGTTGTTGCTTCCGCCTCTTTGAAAGAAGAGTAATTATCTACAATTACAGCCAAGTGTCTCCCTACCTAGCTGACACAGTAAGTGTTCTGCCTCTGTACCTCTGTTCATTTTCTATGCTGGGATGTGTGGGCTGAGCTGTAACTGGCTTCACCAGGCAGGAGGAGCCATTGTTTCTCTGACAGTTGAGGGGGAAAGAGGGAGGATGATGAAAATATGAATACAGGGGAAGAGCGTAACCAGTCAACCACAGAACAGGAGCATCCCAAATTTGTTCTAATGTCAAGGAGTAATTCCAGCTTTTGGAACCATGTCACAGAGCCCCACTAAATGAGGTTATGTGATGACATGAAACAAACTGTGACTGGGCTCATTTAGCTGGTTGTCTTTTTCAGGCAAGCCACAGGGATTCGTAAATGAAATCCTGTATCTGTTTGTCAGGTTAAACTCTTTAAATATCTCCATTGCTCACTTATCTGTCTTGTTTTCTCAGATGAATAACAACTTCTCTGATCTGGAGGATGACATGTGAGGAATTGAGGTATGTGTGGCTAGTAAACGAGATGTTAATGGATGGTATCACAAATTATTATTACTCGTATGAGGTGTAAATAAAGTATGAAATTCAGGGATTCTTTAATATCCGTACAATCTTTTCTTACTTACTGACTAAATATTTAAGGTTCACTGTGTAGAATTTCAAGTGGAAACAGAACAAATTTATCTTCCGGTTAACAGCTTCCAAATGCTGTAGAACATGCATTTTATGATATTTTCAAAATTGTAGAAATAAAACAGTTTAGATGAGACAATGATTTCCATATTTTGCCATTTGTACAGGAATTGCAATGAGGATGTGATGATTTGTGATTCCATAGTGTTTGTCAATGGCCACACACTAGTCTGTCTTTAATGTAGCAGGACATGCTTTTTTGTGTAACAAAGCACTACATTGTGTAGGGAAACATCATCCCATATAGTGTACATAGTGTACATTCTATTTATCAAGAAATACAGATTTTAGAGCATTTGTAAGCTGGTCACTTGAAAGATAAAGTAGTTCAGTTGTCAAGGTCAATGTCATCTTCATTTCTATTGCAGATTTAAAACAACTGTGGTTGATAATACATAATTACAAATAACAAGAACAACTAAAATCACAGCAAAGCTAAAACATTTGATGGCCAAACTCAACTAGGATATAAAGCCAGAGTAACAAGGTATGGCTTTAACAAAGACTTAAAAATGCTTCAGGATCCCCTTACATACTGTACAGTGCATCTGGAAAATATTCACAGCGCTTCACTGTTTCCACATTTTGATATGTTACATACTCATTTCGAAATTGAGTAAATTCATTATTTCCCTCAAAATTCTACAAACAATACCCCATAATGACAATGTGAAAGAAGTGTGTTTGAAATCTTAACAAATTTATTAAAAATAAAAAAACAAAAAAGCACATGTACATAAGTATTCATAGCCTCAGCTCAATACTTTGTTGAAGCACCTTTGGCAGCCATTACAGCATCAAGCTTGGCACACCTATTTTTGGGCAGTTTCTCCCATTCTTCTTTGCAGGACCTCTCAAGCTCTATCAGGTTGGATGGGGAGCGTCAGTGCACAGCCATTTTCAGATCTCTCTAGAGATGTTCAATCAGGTTCAAGTCTGGGTTCTGGCTGGGCCACTCGAGGACATTCACAAGAGTTGTCCTGTAGCCACTCCTTTGTTATCTTGGCTGTGTGCTTAGGGTTGTTGTCCTGTTAGAAGATGAACCTTCACCCCAGTCTAAGGTCCAGAGCGCTCTGGAGCAGGTTTTCAGCGAGGATGTCTCTGTACATTGCTGCATTCATCTTTCCCTTGATCCCGACTAGTTTTCTAAATGTTCCATACACGCAATAAATGCAGTAATTTATAGACAATTCCATTAATACTCCAATTTATAATTATTAGTATACTTCCAAAACATTTTGAAGACCAATACTGTTACACTTCTTTATACTAATATTTATAAATTGGAGTATTAATGGAATTGTCTATAAATTACTGCATTTATTGCGTGTATGGAACATTTAGAAAAGTCTACTTCGTAAACTAAAAGGGCCCTACACAAGTTAGTTTAAAGTATTCAAAAGTATACTTAAAATAAACTATAAGTATACTTTAAAGTGTACTTAATAAACTAAAAAGTGGGCCAATTTAGTTTACTTAGTATACTTTTTTGTAAGGGATTTGTACAATACATAGCCAAACCCCCAAGTTTTGCTACAGATCTAACCTGCAGTTGTTAGCTTTTTCTAAACATTCCCAACTTGGCCAACCTAGCAAACTAACCTGGTAACTCAATATATCATCTGAAATCCTTCATGCATTCATTGCAACGATGTGTTTGTATTTGTCAGCTGCTGTTAAATCGTAGAATTTTCAAAACTTTCACAACTTCGGTACAGTATAGTCAAATAGTGTCCCAATTTTTGTCTGAGGTCCTCCTCCATGCATTCTTCTTTGCATCAATATGACTGTATATATATCAGCTGTTAAATCGAAGAGAACAGACTACTGCGCAATCTATGCAAGGGGACTTAAAATAAAAAATTTTATAATAAAATTTTTTATAAAAATAATGCATACTCAATGTAATTGGCGTATTCTGTGTGATTTGAGTGTTAGATTGGTGTATCCATAGACAGCATATAAAATGGATGAAGCGACGCCATTGACTTCCACTGAGACCAAGTGATGTCAATTAGAAGCACTTTTCCGGTGATGGCTGAGTGTACAGCGCAGCTTCAAACTGAGCTTGATGATGTAGATGTGACATGAGCAACCTGTCTGAAAGTTGTCTTCTCCTAGCTGTGCCAAGAGAAATCTGAATCATTCCAAATCGTACTTCATATGAATTCACTTCATATGAATTCAAAACGTTGTGGAAATATTTTGTTTCCGATGCTTGTCATGGACTCTCTATGGGCTTCTCTCTTGACTGTATGCCTCGACATCCCCCGATTGCCTGCAAGCTTCTCCTGGACTATACGGTAATTTCTCTACTGTGCGACAGAGAGTTGTGTGGTTATGACACAATCGTTTGCCTATTATTACAAAAACTGCTGCTACAGGGCCATAACGTGAGATACAAGGTAATAGAGCCTTTTCTACAATTCTACATTTCTTTAGAAATAAACAATGGACAAACAGAGTCTTGATTTGCTGTCAAAGTGACGCCAAAATGAATGGGAGTCTATGGAATGCTAACAGAAGGTGATGGCTTGTTAGCCTCAGAATCTCCCTGTAGCAGCTTCAATTTCCGGGTGCTGGCTTACCCCCTTGGGTGTATTGCATGCATTCAAAAACATAAATGGTGTGTTGCAGTTCCGTCGCGGTGGTACAACCGGATATTTTGAAAAATACAAATAGACACAAACTATACCTCAATAATTAAAATACAGTGTCACATTTGAACTGGCAATTGATATGTGATCATCTGCTTAGTATTCCAAGTAATAAAAAACGGCCAATGCAAAATAACATTTTCTGTCCGGTTCTGTCATTTTCCGTTTGGCCTAATGTGATAATGTCCTAAAGTGCTTCCCATTCCTATTTCTAGCCTTTGCAGCCTCTTGCATTTAATCACTTACCAGGTGACATCAATTAAGACTGTGAGGGTTTAGGGCTTAGGGTTTGGGGGGACATTGGGATTGAGCCAGAGAAAGCATGAGACAGTAGCTAACATTTGGACTCGTCAGGTGGGTGTTACTACTGTAGGCAGTATCTAATGTTCCTACTGGCCATAGACTACATTGTCCATTTCAGAACAAACAAAATTACAAGATTATTTTTATTTTTTGAGTTTGCTATGATTTAATATATTTGAAGGACTATCTGGATTATGTATTCTATAATTAGATTATTCAAATCATACAAAACTTCTAACTTTTGGTTTTATGGTGTTATGTTATTGTAGGTATCGGGGCAACATGTTCATACTTTGACATGTTTTGCTTGATTTAGAACAAAACCAAAAGCAAATTATCTCTTAGGTATTGCACAGCAAATACTTTACTAGTTTAGGCATATGTGTGGAATAATGATTACGAGATGACTTTATAATATTGACAAAACAGCCATTCCATAGAGGTGTATTGATCTGGTATGTGTGAGGATTCAGATGCAGGAGTGTAGAGTTAGAAGGAATTTTAATGAACACCTAATCATATGGCCAACAGACAAAAGAGTAGCAGGGCGACAGTAATGCTCAGAACAATAAATGGTATTCGCCTATCATGGAAGAAATATCTATAGATATAATGTGAAAAAGCACAGAACAAGGCAACATGCCTCAGCAAGGCAGACATACAGATAAAGAATGAAGCACACAACCTGGAATTAATGGAGATTATATGGAAAACCCGATGAGGAAAACAGAAACCGGTATGAGATAATGGCAAAATAACAGCCAGGTGTGTGTGTGCAAACTAAATGGAATTACATACGAATAGATGGAATTATGTCCAGAATGGCCACACGGTGGTGCCCAGGACCATGTAACATGTCCCCCAGCCAAGACCCAGGCTTTGGGGACATTACAGTGGGTTAACTATCCGTGAGTGTTGACAACAGATACTAAAAATACATTTATCTTCCAGAAAGGCAAGTAAATTACAAACATTATTAAAATATTGAAAATTATTCTGTTAAAAATTATTTTAGAAAAACTTTAATTGTATTATGACATTTAACATTCTAAGGGAATTAACATTTGACTAGAAATCTGACAGCATTGATGTTTCAAATTCCTTCTCTTCATTCAAATAGTATGCCACGTTGTTTTTCATCTGTTGCTTTATAACTCTAAAGTTGTGTGTGAATAGTCATTGATTTCAATATTGTTTGTATAAATGATCTGTCTATGAATATAGGATTTCTGAGAAATTAAATCTCCCTGCAGGACAAAGATTTTATAGATTCCTTTGATTCCATGTTATTAACAGTGTAAATGTTGATTTATTGTGCCCTGTCATTTAGGCCCAATGAATGCAGCAGCACACACAGGTGAAGACCCTACTAACGCTACTCAAGTCAGAGGAGAAGAGATCATCTCTGCACCCTGTCAACAAGAACACAACCCTCAAACACCCTGTACATTACAAAGTTGGATCTCCAGTGAATCATTTTCTCTGTGAATCATTTGTCTTTGATTTGTAGGAAATATCCCCCTGTTTTTCATTTATATCTCCATCTCTCCTTAGCAAACAGGATCCTACTGACTTATGGTTAAAATATGGCAGCTTTTAAAAAACCTGTAGTTTCTTGAGGAAGGAGACTCACAACATATGCTTTGCACAGACAGACAGACAGACAGACAGACAGACAAGCACACATTTTGTTCATGACTATTGATAAAGATTCTGTATGTCCTCCTCTACTAATTCCATAAGTGTCTACCAACTTCCCATAATGTCCACAGTAATAACGACAATCCATGTACGGACAGCTGTCGCCTGTGTTATCTCTTGGCTGGTAAACACCAGTTTTTCTGGCATTATTTGAAGCCAGCTGCTTCGAACTATTAGCCCAGCAGTCTGCATGGTTTTATGTTTACTTGACTGAAAAACTCAATTATAAATCTAGTGGAGAGTAACGCTGTTATTTGTGACCAGTGTAAGAAATGATATGTATATGCTGACTAGTGACGAATAGGAAAATAACACCATATTGTTTTATTGTCAATGACTCAAAGAGGGACTTTTCTGTTGTATTTAAGGGATTATTTAGGTAGATTTTTTTTCTTTTCCCCAGGAGGTGCTTACAGAATTAAAAACTATTAAGTCATTTTAAATTATCAACTTAAATGCAATGACATGTTTACTAAAGTATATATAGAAAACCATGCTGTTTGAAAACAACTGCTTTAAAAGTATATTTGATTTTCTTTATGAGCAGCAAGAAACTTAAGACCATTTACTCTAAAAAGACTCGCTTTTTCTTAGATTCCCTATTTGATTTTATTTGGCATCATTATCTGTTTCATGAATTCTGGTGTTTTCTTTGCGTTGATAAAATACTGAATGTAAAGTACATTGTGACAGTAGTAAAGGTATTACTATTTTTAAATAACGAGTGGACCTATGAATACCTGACACGACGTATCCTTTACCTAGAAATGTGGTAGTAACCTATCGATTAGTTGCTGCCTAGAGCTATTGTCCTGTTTTACACCAATTTAATTGCTTAATCAGCTCCATTCTGTTTGGTGGACTTTAGATGTACAAAAAAGTGATGTGTGGACATTTGTTCACTAACGAAACTTTCATCACATCACAGTGCAGATTTCGAAAAAAACGACGTTTTTTAAATACCTGAAGGGCTATGGTGGTAACGATTAGAAAGCTGTTAGAAACATGGCCTACTATCGTTTTTTTCTAAAACTACAACAATATTTTAGTAGTTTTTTTCGACCCCCAGATGGTTGTTGAGCTTGCTTCAGTTTGACGACCTTGGTAGACTCAGTCATACTTAAAGGAAATTAAATTTAAATTTGGTAAATTTATGATTAAAAAGTAGCATTATGATTGTGTAAATCCTACAACTGTTGCCTATAGGCAATAACGTTATAAAAAAATTGGGACTGCACATTGTTTACAGTCAATTTTAATCTGTCGATTCACAAAGTTTTAATATTGGTCATTTTAACTGTAACGATCAAACGCTGTACTGTATATGGACAAACTTTGTCCATGTTATCACGATTACGCTTGTCCATAGTCAACCTTTGGCACCCTACGTTTGTTTGTACATTAGTTAAACAGCAATATGCTGCCATCGAGACGAAGGAAATGTGTCTGGCTTGAAACAACTGCACGGTTGGCTGCGAGCTGGCTATTTAACACTGGTGATAAAACAGGTTAACGACATCGACGAACATCGTGTCTTGTGGAAAATCACAAACCATAACCAGGTAGGCTAATTAACCCATTAATCAAGGTTTTAAATGTATTTGTTTTCTTCGACATTCATGAATATCAATATTTAAATTTTGAGTATGCTTAAATTGTGTCAATGTGCATTTAATTGTCGTATGGTATGTCGATGATGGAGTTTAAATCATATAACATTAATTTATAAAGAATGTGTGTTCTTGAAGTTTGCATAATTAAAAAAGAGGCCCGTTTTTATTAAATTATTATTATAGAAAAATACAACAACAAAAAAGTTTCGGACCGGCGCCACTTTTGCCATTTCCTCCAGCATACAATGTCTTTCCAAACTGAAGAGAGCCCCCTCACCACCCATGTGCTGAACACAGCTGACGGAGTCCCAGGGGTCAGAATGACCCTCAGCCTGCACCGTCTGGATTCCACCTTGGTCATCTGGAACCTAGTAACTGTGGGGTAGAGTGAAGCACTGTCTGATATAGACCCTCCTCTTTTTCACTCTGTTCTCTGTCTCAAAGGGCTTATGTAAGGATTGTGGAATGCAGGGTGTTGATAGGTTAGATTTTTGTTGTACATTGGTAACCTACGTTATTAATGAATAAACAGTGAGTGATCGATGGAGATGCACTAGAAAACTAAAATGGCACCGTCAAACCCATTTTGGGACAGATTTTGAAACAAATGTGAAAAATTCCTGCAGCACAATCATCAAAGTTTTCATTATTTTAGAACTACAAACGAAGATGGTCGCTGTCCTGGACTCATCGATAATGACGCTTTCACACCTGGAATGTATAAAATGCGTTTTGAGACTGGAAAGTATTGGGAGAGTTTGGGTCACACCTCCTTCTACCCATATGTTGAGGTGAGTGGGTCTCAGGATCATGCCCAACTATCCCCACTTCTGGATTTGTGTTTAGATACTGTACTCTCCCGATTAAATTAGTCCCTATACACCAAGGCTGCCCAACCCTGTTCCTGGAGATCCACCATCCTGTAAGTTTTCACTTCAACCCTAATTTAGCACACCTGATTCTAATAATTAGCTAAAGGAAAAGGTAAAATATGTTGCCCACAACAAAGGTTGGAGAGAACCTACAGGGATCTCCAGGAATAGGGTTGGGCAGCTCTTTAATGTTTAATGTGAGGTAACAGTACAGGATGTCATCTTTATTAGAGGATATTTTCATATATCTGTTTTACAATTTAATAATTAAAGCCATTTCTGTAGTAGTTTGATAATTGAATAAAGTTACATTATAGGTATATAGGCGAATTTCAAATAATTGTGTTTGGTCCCATAGTATGCAATGACCTACAGTCATTTTGTTTTGTATGTTTCTTGGATTAGGTTTTGCCCAATTTAAATTTAATGGTAAATAGATTGTTGTGCCATTTTGTTGCGCATAAGAGCAGACCATGTCTTTTAACAATAATATATTGATAAGGATCCTACTTTAGTAATGGGTAATCCTGAATTAACCACAATAATGATGATCCCACCCAAATGCTAATCTCTCACCATCATAAAAAATATGGAAGGTGATCTTTTTTTGGATGATATGATCTTTTTGCCTCTAATTTAAAAAATAGACTCACACATTTACTTACTTCATCATTGGTATCCATTATTTATCATAAATGTATCCACAATGATAATTTATTTTTCAGAAGGATAAAAATTCAATATAAAATTCTAATTTCAGATCTATTCGTAAAAATCTAAGAGTATAGTAAAAAACTGAATATAGTACTGTAATTACTTGAGTGCAGCAAATATAAATAAGATTATTCTTTGTCTGTTACACAAGGGTTACAGGAAATTTTCCTTGACAAATCTTCAATCACAAAGTGACATTCACACAGACATAAAAACAAGACATAGGGGTGTTGAGGTATCAGCTGACTCATGTTCATTTTGTGCTGTTCAGAATGGCTAATGCAGAGGGGATGAAGGATGTCTTGTAGATATTCCTGTGGGCCAGTGGTACCTTAAAATGCCTGCCTGATGATAATAGCTGGAAGAAGTGATGGAGTGGGTGAAATGGGTGCTTTGTGATCAGGTTGGCTTTCCTGATCACTGAGCTGCTGTACAACTTGGTCAAATATAGGTCCGGCTTTCATTTTAAACGGCTGAACATTTTTCTACCTTCAATTTAAAGTAACATTTTGTACTGTTAACTCATATAAAACACTAACTTTGAAATGATAATGCTGATCAAAGGAACCCCACTGCATGCAATAAAAACATGATGACTGGGATTTAAGTGCTGTGAATAAGGATTTGCCCCTGATATGTTCCATTGCATATTTCACACATACAGTAGAACTTGGTCAAATATTTTTTGTGGGTTCCAATAATGTATGAAAATATATGCTATATTCCTTTGTTTGGAAATGAATACAGTCATCGTGTGTGAAGAAGTGATAACCCCCTTATCGTTAATTCAACACAATAAATGACATTATCAGGCAAAATACATTGGTTTATTATGAGGTGCAGTTGTCATCACACAGGTGTCACATTCAAAAGTAATTCCTGAACAAGTAAAAAAAACGTTTTTGGTGGCGTATCAGTGTGGAAAGCTTTACAAAGCTTTTCTAAGTCTTCTTGACTCCACTAAAGTAAAGTCAAAGCCATATTGTGCAAATAGAGAACGTTTGGGAAAGAAGTGAATCATTCCAAGAATGACCATCTTGCCAAAATCTTACCATGAGCACTGGACGAAAGGTTCCAGGAAGTCACAGAGAACCCTAGAACCACACCTAAGGATCTACGGGCCTTTGCCCCCTCAGCCCAGGACAGTGTACATGAATCCACCATCAGAAAGACATTGGGCTAACATGGGATTCATGACAAAGTAGCAAAGCAGGAAACCACTGCTTAATTTGAAGATATTAATGCAGCTATAAAGTATTCCAAAAAGCAATGGGATGATCCTCAAGACATCCGGAACAACATTCTATGGACATGTTCTATGAGTAAAACTGGAAATGGGCCCTGATTGGTATAGCAAAAAGAAAACACTGCATTCCCCATTACGAACCTCATACTAATGGTCAAGCATGGGGATGACAGTGTCATGGTTTGGGGATGCTTTGCTGCATCAGGACCTGAACAACTTTTCCATAATTACAATTAATTCTGCTTTGTGTCAGATAATTCTAGAAGAGAATGTCAGACTAACCATCCATGAGCTGAAGCTGAAGTGCTGCCATAACATGCAACAATCCAGAGATCCAAAACACACAAGCAGGACTACATGACAATGGTAGAAGAACAATGACATTTTGGAATGGAAAGTCCAGACCTAAATTCCATTGAGAAGTTGTAGCAGGACCTGAAACATGTAGCTTATGCTCTGAAACTCACAAATAAGTTGAAGCAGTTCTATGTGTACTGTAGGAGGGGTCCAAATGTCCTCCATGGCATTATAAGAGACTAAATAATGACTACAGGATGTTGGGTGCAGTAATTGCTTCTAAATGTGGGATAATCAACTAACAACTAACGAGTCTAAGGGAGCTATTAACTTTCATGGGGGTATTTTAAGTCTTACAATAATAAATACAATATGCATAATTTTATATGTTCACTCATGGTCCTGTGGCTCTGATGTGTAATCAACAGTTTTGTTGAAGATATTATACTTTTTCACAGCACTATACAATATCAGGAAACATATGTGACCCCTTTGGAATTACCTGGATTTCTAAATATATTGGTAATCAAATTTGATCTGAACATTCCACCATAAATCATTTTCTTAATCAGGTGTGATTTCTTAAAGACTGCAAGGGAACCTCGGCTTCCCCTATAATGTCTAAAAATTAATGGTCAAATATGTACTATTGTGTTAACATTTTATTGACAAAAAATCCATTAGAACATGTTCATCTCGAAGATGAGTTCGTTCAGAATCAGCTACATATAGCAGGGCGACTGACACAATATCCTTCTCATACATTAGCCAGCATCATACAGCCCTGTATTGCACTGCTGGTTTTCTTCTAAAGCTAAGCAGGGTCAGGCCTGGTTAGTCCCTGGATGGGAGACCAGTGCTGCTAGAAGTGGTGTTGGAGGGCAAGTAGGGGGCTCTCTTCCCCCTACTTGCCCCTACCCTAATCCTAATGTCCCAGGGCAGTTAGAGGGACATCTGCCCTGCGTAAAGGGCTGTCTTTCGGATGGGACGTTAAAAGCAGGTGTCCTGACTCTCTGTGTTCATTAAAAATCCCATGGCACTAATCATTAGAGTAGGGGTGTTAACCCCAGTGGCATGGCCAAATTCCCAACCAGGCCTCACCTCAATCATGGCCACCTAATAATCCCTATCCTTCCTAATTCACATATATAACTACTTTTCTCTCCACCTGATAACTGATGTGCGGTGAGTTCTGGTGCAAAATGGTTGCCGTGCATCACCAGTGGGTGCTACACATTGGTGGTGGATCAGGTGGGCTTTCCCCCTCACTGTGTAAAGCGCTTTGGGTTTTTGAAAAGCACTATATAAGTTGAACTAATTATGATTATACATTCCTGTAGCGTCACAGTGCATTTCCCTGTTGAAGCCTGGCATCCATGGACTTCAATGGGGCTGCTTTGAACAGTTTTATTCAGTGCTTCAAAACTAGACTGTCATTGGATAAATGCTGCTCTGTGGGTGAATGGAGTGGGCTGGCCTGGCTTCTGACTTCTGGCCTGACCTGGCGTCTGCGTGATGAAGCCAGTCGAAAAACTGCATCTCCTCTTGATTGACAGCAATTTTGTACTATCAAAAGTTTCCAAAGCTATTCGAGCTCAGTCCCATTGCAGATTTTGCAAGTGTAGTCGAAAGACAAACTACTGCAACCTATTTCTTGGTATTTGCTTGGTGAAATTGCTAGCCAGTTTTCATTATACTTTTCATACAATTATACACCACATTCCTTGTTTCAGTTTAACCTAATTCCCAGTTTAACCTAAAACCCTCCTGCGAGTGTAATATTGATTTGTTAGGTCATTCGTTCAAAGTATATGGCCCCCTTGAACTTTTTGACCTTTTGCCACATTTCAGGCTTCAAACATAATAATCAACAACAAGTGGGACACAATCATGAAGTGGAATTAAATTTATTGGGTATTTCAAACATTTTTAACTGAAAAGTTGGGCGTGCAAAATTATTCAGCCCAACTATTAAGTTAATAATTTGTGAACAGCAGTTTTCAGTTCTTTCCACAGATTCTTGATTGGATTCAGGTCTGGACTTTGACTTGGCCATTCTAACACCTGGATATGTTTATTTGTGAACCATTCCGTTGTAGATTTTGCTTTATGTTTTCGATCATTGTCTTGTTGGAAGACAAATCTCCGTCCCAGTCTCAGGTCTTTTGCAGACTCCATCAGGTTTTCTTCCTGAATGGTCCTGTATTTGGCTCCATCCATCTTCCCATCAATTTTAGCCATCTTCCCTGTCCCTGCTGAAGAAAAACAGGCCCAAACCATGATGCTGCCACCACCATGTTTGACAGTGGGGGTGGTGTGTTCAGGGTGATGAGCTGTGTTGCTTTTACGCCAAACATAACGTTTTGCATTGGTGCCAAAAAGTTCAATTTTGGTTTCATCTGACCAGAGCACCTTCTTCCACATGTTTGGTGTGTCTCCCAGGTGGCTTGTGGTAAACTTTAAACAACACTTTTTATGGATATCTTTCAGAAATCGCTTTCTTCTTGCCACTCTTCCATAAAGGCCAGGGACCGTATTTATCAAGCTTCTTAGAATTACTCTTAAGAACACTGCTAAGACTTGACTTAAGATTAAGAAAATTATTGGCTCAAAGCTGCTCTTAAAAGTTAGTTATCAAACATCTCAGTCCTACTTTTAGTGAAGTGTAGGACTAAATTTTAAGTGTCAGTCTTAGAGCTGATTCACGACACTTTGCTGTGCCGCAAACGGGATTTTGGATGACGACATAGGCAAGATCCAATCACTGAATAGATGTACTTGTTTAAGAATATTCTCAGATAAATTCACATTCAATGGTGACATTCATAAGAGGAGTTCACATTCAACAAACATTTGACAATAAAGAATTTTCAAGAGAATCCATTATGATATACACATTGTAAATTAAAGATCAAAAAAGATTTCCAACACGTTATCCACTATTTCTCAATTAAATATTTCAAACGAGTGTGCTGTTAACTGACCTGCCTATATATAGCCTAGAGTTAATGATGTAATCATAGCCATCATGGATTCAAAAAGATAACCGAACTGGAGAGAATAAAAAACACTGCTTGCTGTAGTTGAATTTCTGAGTGAAGAATATGGAATCTGCGATTCCACTGGCCAATCCCTCTCCACCACACTTCGTGTGATACGATGTGCACTGTGAAGGGATATCCTATATTAGGATCCAGTGTTCTATTAATAAACTATGAAACACTTGTGAATAAATAGCTTACAAAAAGGCTACCTGTTGTAGTTCATTTGGGCGTCTGTCAGTGGCATATGGAAAGGGGTGAGCAGCCACGAACGGGTATCCTCTGTCGGCAGAAAGGGCCTTTCAAACAGCTGCTTCGGGCCACTTTATTCAATATCGCGCGTCATGGGTAGACCCAGGCCATTTGGGTACCACATCCAAAATGTTGTAGTCTGCTTCAAACTCAACTTGTGCGATGATGCTGTGGTACCTCTTCTTATTCATATAAACATTCTCGTTGACGCTGGGAGCAATGATCTTTATATAAGTGCCATCCATTGCGCCTACTACTCTTGGAAAGCCGGCTATTTGCATGAATTGTGTTTGCTTCTGTTGGACTATGCGGAGTGTTGTTGGGAAGTCAGTGAAACGCGTGACAATGTGTTGAGCTGTAAGTGCAATAATTGTTTCCATTACAATTCGGCTTATTGATGGTTGTGATGGGACAAATCATCAGCATTGCGTTGCAAACAAAGCATAATCACCACCTTCAATTAATCTGAAAATGAATTGCTGCATAAATGTCACTGGTGAAATGACGTTCCTCACTCAGTCGCTGACCAAGATAATGCCTGCTCTGTCCAAACAATACCGTTTTTAATTATTTAAGCGGCGTCAAACAATAAGAAAAGCATTCTTCCTCTCCTAAAAGATTTGTGCACATCTCTGCTCCACCACAAACCCCTACTGGCAACTCTTAACCACTTGAGAGACCTCTCGAGCGGTCTTAAATAGCTGGGAGAGTAAGAGTGATTCTTAGCTTTGAGAAATTTGATAACTTGCTTTTACACTTAAGTTTGAGAGTAGGAGTACATTTTGTCAATTCTCAGCACTTAAGACAAAAATGGCACTTTGAGAAGCTTGATAAATACGGGCCCAGATTTGTGCAGTATACGACTGATTGTTGTCGTATGGACAGACTCGCCCACCTCAGCTGTAGATCTCTGCAGTGTTTATCCAGAGTGATCATGGGTGATCTTGGCTGAGTGATCTTGGCTGCATCTCTGATCAGTCTTCTGTATGAGCTGAAAGTTTAGAGGGACGGCCGGGTCTTGGTAGATTTGCAGTGGTCTGATACTCCTTTCATTTCCAATAAATTTCGTTCCACTTCATGATTGTGTCCCACTTGTTGTTGCTTCTTCACAAAAAATAACAGTTTTTTATCTTTGTTTGAAGCCTGAAATGTGGCAAAAGGTTGAAATGTTCAAGGGGGCCGAATACTTTCGCAAGGCACTGTATTCATACAGTAGGCTAGGCTAGTGTCGTAGGGGTGAACTAGCCAGCTAGCAAACTGAACATGATGGTAAACAATGCTAGTATTGCCAACCTGAATTTGGCGAAGCAATTTGAAATCTTCCTTATGAGGAGAAACTTAAATTAAAAAGCAGGGCAGATCAACACCTAGGACTGATTTAGTGCAAAAGATAGGGCAAAGTAACAGATCTTTTCAGCTCTCCTGGTATGACAAAGTTAGCTGGCCATGCCTTTTGATAAAACCATCTCACAGATGTGTTGTTTGGTCAAAGGTGGGGTTTGGAGATCTGTCTAGCTTTGACAGGGCATATAAAAAGCACGAAAAGAGCAATGAACATGTGAGTGCATGTGCAAGATTAAGTTGCATGGGCAGGATCAGCGTTGAGCATGCAATCAATGAAGGTGCTCGCATTCAAATGGCCAAACATAATGATACAGTCACACAAAACAGGGCCTTCCTAAACTGCCTTATTGATGTGACATCCTTGCTTGGCCGACAGGAGCTGTCATTTAGTGGACATGATGAGAGTCGTGAATCATCCAACAAGGGGAAGTACAGGGAGTTCAAGGAATCATTAGCTAAATATGACTCTGTTCTGTCCACACATTATGAGTCATCAACTGTGTTTTTGGTATGTCCCATACTATTCAAAATGACCTTCTCTGGTCTTGTAGCCACCGTTTCTGATCAGATCAGAGAAGAAATTCAGGATGATCCCGTTTTTGGATGGCAGGTGGATGAAGCAACTGATATATCATGCCATCCCCAACTTTCTCATTGTTCACTGTATGTATAGTGCAGGGAAAACCAGGGTCCAACGTTAACTTTTTTTCTCACTGGCCCTTTCGGGACAGTTGGTCTAAAAGTTACTGGCCCGGACGGATTTATTACTGGCCCAAATTAAATTAGGAAAAAATAAATAAAAACCTGTGTTTCTTTACATAAATGCACATAAATTACACATGTGTAACCAAAAAACTACATCAATTAATGTATTTTCCCCCTCTTGACAACATGGTAGGAGAGATGTAAATAATAATATTTAGTTAA
>JACXGM010009187.1:7471-19168 GCA_016801145.1 Umbra pygmaea
TCTCTTCTTTCCTCTCCCTTCTCTGTCTCCTCTTTCCTTTCCCCCCTCTCTCTCGTCACATGCATACAGTAATGGGATCTGCGTTCTATCCACATCTTGTTCAATGTTTTTAGTAGCAGTGGGGAGGGCGTTTCAGTGTTGCTTTAGCAGCAATATTATAATATTATTGTGTGTTTTGTTGTGTGAATATGTGAGTGTGTATTAGATATCTAGTTTAAGTGGTTCTGTAGAATTTTCTCCCTCAATATTTTAAAATATCCACACTTATATATGTAGACACACACCTATACACACCTACACACACACAAAAACAGCAACTCAGGTATGACTCTGTGTATTTATTTATTGTATTGAGTAATAATAATACTGTATAGCCCTACAGTACTGTCCCTATGCTTGCCCAGTCATACTACATCGCTGTGTCTACAGAGTGTTCTTCAGCTCTGGCTGCTTGAAATATGGTTTCCCCAGGTTTCAACATCTGTCTAACAACACAGATATACAGTACTAGTGCAGTAAATTTCATTTACCTGTCAGCACAAAGAGGGAGCCAATTCAATATGGTGGGTTCTTCATACCAGGTCCCAAGTTCTAGCTAAATTGGGACAAAAAAACGATACTTCTCCACTTCAGTTATTAGTCAGTTGTTGTCCGTCATCCTTGGTTTTACCATAATGTATTGCTCTGTCAGCTGACTTTCAGTGTCACAATAGTCATTGCTGTGTCAGCTGACTTTCAGTGTCACAATAGTCATTGCTCTGTCAGCTGACTTTCAGTGTCACAATAGTCATTGCTGTGTCAGCTGACTTTCAGTGTCACAATAGTCATTGCTCTGTCAGCTGACTTTCAGTGTCACAATAGTCATTGCTCTGTCAGCTGACTTTCAGTGTCACAATAGTCATTGCTCTGTCAGCTGACTTTCAGTGTCACTCTGGAAAATAGTCCACAATAGTCTGACATAAAAAGCAATGCCAGTAACCCATAGAGCGTAAACAGTCCATTTAGCCCACTGCTAATGTGATGCTTGTATGTTCATCTTTTTTCTGGAAAATGGGCTTATATGAATTGCAATCAATTGAATTACATTTGTTACACTCAATATGCCCGTTGGTGTCAGCCATCAAGAGCCACAGCATTTCATAAAGCTTAAACCCTTCCATTGAACGTATTAAGCAATGTGAGTAGTATAGTACAGCAGCAGTAATTTATTCCAACAACTCTTTTGAGGGTTGTAGTATAGCTTCTAGGTGAGGGTTGACATAGTGCAGTGAACTCTGATACAGTTTCTCTTACATGTCAATTGAGGTTCAATGGAAGCGAACCATTTGATCTTCCTTGTGTATTATTGACATGTTGAATGGTTAATGGATTTTGTGCATTGCATGTTTGTATTTTCTCCCCTCTTGGAGTAATCTGGTGTTATTGTGTTGGTTCAGAGTCTTGGCATGGCCTCCTAAACAGATAGGGGCTGCAGGTATTTGCTTTCATTCTGTGGATTAAATCTCACAGGGACAGAGGTCCCCTTTCAACCATTTATTTTGGTATGTGCCCTGTTGTGTGTGTTTGTGAGATGTGTGTGTGTGTGTGTGTGTGTGTGTGTGTGTGTGTGTGTGTGTGTGTGTGTGTGTGTGTGTGTGTGTGTGTGTGTCTGTGTCTGTGTGTGTGTGTGTTTTTTTTATTGGAATGTGTGTGTGTGTGTGTGCTTGCTGTTTGTGTGTGTCCACACTTTGCACACACCACAAATGGGGACGTATTAACTGCAGCCCCGTCAATAGCGAATATAATTTTCTCAGCTTCTGCGTTTTCATAAAATGTTGTTCCCTATCTGTATTTAGTGTGTTTGAGTTTAACTTGCAGCTGGTCCCATAGTGATAGTCCTGCACTGTCACACCCCATAGCATCCAAATAGCCTGCTTTATCAGACGCTCCTTCGATAATCCCTAGGATTAGGGGAAGAGGCTACTGGGACAAGATTTTAGGCTGCAAACACCAAATAGTTACAGGCTAGGTGTTTTTGTTTAAAAAAAATTAAAGTGGCTATATTGTGTACTCCTCGGGTTGTTCCTAATGTGTCTTTAAAAAACAGATAGTGTTAGTATTCCTAAACAATTATTTTGTTGCCATTTTATTTGACCTGTGATATTAAGCTAGTGGATTGCACCCAAATTTGTCTGTTTAATTTAAAGTATTTATATAATATTTTATATTAAAAAGAAATTAACTTTTCTCTGAAACATGGAAAACAACCCTCCCCAAAGTCACAGAGAATAAATTACATATTTATTTAAATATGCAATTCTCCCCTTTGCTGCCTGCTACTACGTTTCTGATGTACACTTGATAACTGTACTGTTTTTGTAGTTTGTAGATACCTTTTGACAATTTTGTTTTTCGCACCCTGTATTCCTGTTTTTTTATTCTTAATTATATTGTTGTGTAATTCATAAATAACTTTATGTCTTTTGCACCTCAGCACTTTTATCTTGGCCAGGTCGCCATTTCAAATGAGAAACTTTTCAATGTGCCCACCTGGTTAAATAAAAAATAATAATAATAATGAAAAAAACGAATTTTACATTGGGAACAATATTAATTGAATTGATCTTTAACATTTTATGGACATTTTGGGTTAAACCAGATACACAATCATATTTTAAATGGATCATTTTTTTGAAATACGAAGGTTTGCTAGTGCTCTTGGAGGTGGAATGACTCTGTAGGCCAACAGGGCTTTATGCTACTTTGACACAATTGACTACATGATGGCAGGTTCTGCTGAAAAGGGGAGAAAGCACAATATTGCCTTTTAAAAAGAAAGAATACATCTCTGGTAATCTGCACTGCGGTGAAATTGGGATATTTTTTTGTGAAGCAATTTGACTATTTTCCCCTTCAGGCTGATTTTTTAAGAGTTTTTCTTTGTGCTAGAATGCCTATCTCTTCCATCTGTTAATGACAGGGCTCTATCTGCCTGGAAATCTTTTATTTTGTGCAGAGCTAGGTTTATATTTGTGTGTGTATGTGAGAGAGAACGTGTGTAAATGTGTTTGTGAGAATGCGTGTTCCAGGTCAGAGGCAGACGGATGCGTTGATTATGGGGCTGATGTTGTCTGTAGAGTGACATCTCGTCTCCTAATGAAATAATAGCATACTGGCGAAGTGCGGGGGATTGCACATAGCTGACATCAATTACTGACAAGATTTGTTCTCTGTCCTTTCAGACACTCTTTTCCATCTTTTTTATCAATTTGTAGCAGACATTGCATTCATTGGAAAAATAAATAAAAGGATGCTCACAAATAGACAGAAAACGACATGCCTAGTTTAAATTTACCACCCTTTCGCCAATTTGCCACCACAAAATATGTTTTTTTCTTTTCCTTTTCTCCAACTAACCTCATTGCTGACAGAAAGGGTTTTTAATCCTGACCCCTGTTAAAAAAAACGAAATTAAGCTAAAAAACATTCTTTATGGTTATTTATATTACATCAAATAAATTATGAGAAATTATCAATTTATGTACTTTTCAACTAAATGAAAAGAAACATGAGGGGAAGAGTTAGGGTTGAACAATTTCCACTTTCTGTGTTTATTATCAATTTCTGTAGACATGTTTAAAAGCAATCCTGCTGCAGAGACTGTTTATACTTTTCAATCATCATTTTTAATTTTACATTCATTTTAATGTAACAAATCTGACTTTAGCATCCCTGCTCTACCATGTATTCTTTCAATATCCGTTATTCCAGTCACCACCATGAACATTTCAAAGAACAAGTCCTCACAATGTTAGACCTACTATCAATAACAATCTGCAGTTCAAACAATCACAATGCCATCAATGGGTTGGATCACAGCCAATAAATCGGTCTGGATCAGGTTAACCCTTAACATCGTGGACTCTCCAAGATCAGTTTTAACCTTGTTTTGAGGCGATACAACTTTTGTTTACATTTACATTGTTTACAAACAGCGGATTAAATAAAGCATATAATTCCAGTTCTGATGGGGTTGTAAAGCTAAACTACATTCATGAGGCATCGATGCATTTTACTCATCAGGAATCAATGGGCACATATAATTATTTTGAAAGCCTACAAATGCGTGAAACAATTGCAGATGTCCCCTTTAAAATTGGACCTAACTGAGGGCAGTTGATGGCCCCCATTCTGAGCCACAGGATCTACACCCAGCACTACAACCAGCTCACACATGCCTCCATTCATTCTTTCTCCCTCTCTTTTCATGTCCTTTATTTCTCGTAACTCCTTTCCTCTCTGCTTTTCACTCGATCATTTCCTCTCTCTATTTTTTCCTCAGGGTGGACCCTACTCCATACGACACTCCAAAGCCGGCAGGACACACTCGCTTTGTGTGTGTATCGGACACACACTCACGTACAGATGGGATCCAGATGCCCTATGGTGACGTGCTGCTTCACACGGGAGACTTCACTGAGCTGGGGCTGCCTTCAGAGGTGAAGAAGTTCAACGACTGGCTAGGTACCGTACTCGCCTTCTAGATGACGGACTGTATGCTGAGCGCGCGCACACACGTCACATAATCACACATCGCACACTCGTACGCACACACGTCACATAATCACACATCGCACACTCGTACGCACACTCTTCACATAATCACACATCGCACACTCGTACGCACACTCGTCACATAATCACACATTGCACACTCGTAAGCACACTCGTCACAAACACACATTCATAAGCACACTTTCACCCTCATCACAAACACAGACAGACACAAACAAACACTCATACACACGCACACTCGACGCACACACAGAATCACACCCATAGTGAAAAAGGCACAGTGTACTTCCAGTTTTGATAGCATGTGTTAATTTCGATATGAACGGCAACCCCCCGTTCACGCTGACGTACTGCAGGTGCATTGTCAGCCTGACATGATCCAACATGATCCCCTGACAGGATGCCCTTATACCCCTTCCGCTGGTGGGACCATCAGGGTCAGAGAGCTGGAGCCTCCACATGGCACGTCCACTGTGCCAGCTTGTTCCTCTGATGTGCTGCCAGAGTCCACAAACGCAGTTACACACATCTTCACACACACACCTTTACAAACACACATTTACACACACACCTTTACAATTACACAAACACATTTACACACACAAACACCTTTACAAACACACATTTACACCCACCTTTACAAACACACATTTACACATGCATCTACACACACACACCTTTACACACACACATTTACACACACCTTTACAAACACACATTTACACACACACACACACCTTTGCACACACACACACCTTTGCACACACACACACCTTTGCACACACACACACCTTTACACACACACACACACACACACACACACACACACACACACACACACACACACACACACACCTTTACACACACACACATTTACACACCCAAACACACACATGTACACACATGTTCACACACATTTACATACGTACAGAACTGTGCAAAAGCCTTAGGCACCTGTAGAAAAAAATCTATAAATGGAAGATGATTTCAAACACATAGAAATGAATGTTCTTAAATAGGCCTGCGTGATAAGGGAAAAAATATTAATCACGATTTTTTAGCTTAGAATTGATATCACGATTGTCTGCCACCATTTTTTTTCTCACGAAGTGTAATGTTTATTTCACATATGAACCATGACAAAACAAAACAAATTGGCAGTATCAAACATAGATTTACACCTATAGCACATCACCACAAGCCTGTAAACTTAGAGACTTCAATGAATAAAGAAAATAAAGTACGTACTGGCTATTTAAGTACAGTATACTACCAAAAATAGTGGCATATAACACATTGAACTAAAAATGGCCCTGATACAGGCTCTATCTGAACTTCTTGAACATGTATTTTTTATGAGAATCAAAGTCATTTCAAAATTAAATCGCAAACAGAGGTGAATCAAGATAGTGATTTTATAACGATTTATCGTGCAGGCATATTCCCAAATATGAAACTTATACTGTTAAGAGCAGAAAACAGTGAAAAACAAAAATAACTACACAAAAAATGTCACATGTCACACCGTCACCTTTTAGTTTGATTGTCCTTCACCCAGTTTAATTCTTTCTACACCCATTTCTGTTTCAGTTAATCAGGCTGGTTCTATAAGTGTGTTATATCATTGATCAGTAGCATACATGTTTGTTATCATTGTGTCACATGCACTCATCTATATACCTAAAAGGTACAGTATATCTGAAATGCGGTCTATTACAGAATTTTACTTCCTTTAACAAAAGTATGAATAATTCTCTCTAGCGTTGCATTTTATGGTAAATGAAGATTTGGAAATACATACATTGCACATTTCTACTAACACAATAATGCAGAACACAAAAACGGAATTATTACAACTAGATTTGAGTCAAACAATAAAAATACTTTTGCACAGTACTGTATTTACACACACACACACACACACACACACACACACACACACACACACACACACACACACACACACACACATAATTACCCACACACACACAGGCAGACGCACTTCAAAAGCCATCACACCATTTGATGAGCACTGTCACAATTGTGTGTGCAACGATGTATGTGTTCCTTTACGTATGTGTATCAATATACCCCAGTGTGATGTAGGTTGAAGTACAGCTGCTGTGTAGAGAGAGGTCAGCAGTCTGCATGGCTCCTCCATCTTCTAAATTAGACACACATCAAAGAGATTTGTGTGTACGTGTGGGTGAGCGTGTGTGTTTGTCTGCCGGAGCTGACATTTCGAGGTGGGGAGTTCCAACCCTGAATACTGATTGGCTACATAGCTTTGGTGTACATTTTAAGAATATACCACTGCTAAGACAATGTTAGAATTACACTATGACACTGTGATACTGTTTCCATGACATTGTCACTGGTCAATGAAAACAATACGGCACCCTGCGGTTTGTGATAAATGGCTTAGCCTAAAACCAGGTTCTGCACACTTCCTAAAAACAGCCCCTAGCTGTGGTATTTACATTTTAGTAATTTAGATACTCTTATCCAGAGCGAAGTACACAGCAAAAACGTCAGTGTTAAATTAACACTCTCAGTGTTTATATAGGTCCAGTGGACCGATATACACACTAAGAAGTGTTAATTTAACACTTATGGTGTTGATTTAACACAGACGTTTTTACTGTGTACAAGGACATCCCCTTTAGCAACTAAGCGTAAAGTGCCTTGCTCAAGGACACAACAACATGTGGTTGAATTAAACTGGCAAACCTTTGACTGAAAGTCTGACTCTCTAACCACTGAGCCACCTGACACTCAACTGGTATAATGGCCATACAACACACACTATCGGGCAGTTTAGCTTAATTACCACCCAGGGAGATGACTGACCAGAGAAGGAGAGTAGAGAACAGGTAACTGTTTGCTTGGATCCAACCCATACACAAATCTAATATATGGACATATATATAAAAAAGTAACACATATTGTAAAATATATGACCATATATGTTAATTACATATTTACGGTAAATGTGACATCCCATACGGAAATCTAATATATGGAAATATAAATGAAAAACCGTAGCAAAATTTTTATTACAAAATGTGGAAATATATGTCACATATATAAAAACTAACCAATCTTTGTATATTTTGAGTACTAGTACATGTATTTTGAGTACTAGTACAAGGTATATGTGATGAAGTTTCCACCGTATATGCTGATATGTTATATACTTATATGGCCGTATATTCGTATGGGTTACATTTAAAAATTATTTTATCAAATATTTAATTCACATACATTTTATACCCCTACTTTTCATCACATACACTGTAGATCAGTGGTTTTCAAACCTCTCCTAGTGACCCCCAGCCATGCCATACATTAGATGTATCCCAGAGCTAGCACCTGAATCAAGTAACAACAACATTCCTGCTTGCATCAGCTGAGCTAGTTTAATGCTACAACAAAATTGTGAGACGTCTGGGGGTACCCAGGAGGGGTTTGAGAACCACTGCTGTAGATAACATCAAAATCCCACACATAAGCATTCATTCTTCTTTGCATTTGTACTATAGGCGAACTGACATAAGGCAAGAATAAAATGTAGCAGTATTTCTATATTATTTTTTTTAAATAATCTCATATATACATTGACAGACATTATACAGTACATCACTTACAGTGAGGGAAAAAAAAAATATATATATATATATAATGCTGATTTTGTACATTTGCCCACTGACAAAGAAATGATCAGTCTATAATTTTAATGGTTGGTTTATGTAAATGACTTTTTTTTTTTTTTTGTCAGTGGGCAAATGTACAAAATCAGCATTATATATATATATTTTTTATATACAAATGTAGCAGGGGATCAAATAATTTTTTCATTCACTGTATACACACTGTAAACCATAGGTAAATGCAGATATGGAAATGTATATCACATGTATAAAAACGGCTAATTTCTGTATATTTTGAAATATATGTACACATGTGATGATTATTCCACATATACAGTATGCCGATATAAGACATATAAGTTATATCCATATATGGCCATATATTACATTTCTGTATGGGAACCCCTGAAAAGCTAGCCACGCCCAATTTTTGTTCTGACTATTCCGGGCAATTGGTTGCTTTGGTTGAGCCAATTAACATCATTGACGTGACTGAGTAGATCGGACAACAATGTTATGGAATCAAACTGTGGCTGAGACACCATCAGCACCCATTCTATAGCATCTCACTCGTGTATTCTTTCTGCCAGGACAAATGTAATGTGACAGATGTTGACAACGCTAACAACAGGTGCTAGTGTGTTTACATTAGCCGGTCGATGGTCAAGTCACAACAGCGTAAAACTGTCGGAATGGGTTATGGGGTGAGGACTAGCTCTTTGACAACGGCCATTGCGGAAAACGGGTACTATGGAAGTGACTTCAGACTGAATAATTGAGTGAATTCAGAGCAATGTACAATTCAGTTCTGAATGTCAGGCCAGGAAACAGGTGCATGGAGATTTTTGTGAGAAAATAACATAAATGAAGATATAACTCATTTATGGATGTCTCAGTGTGAAGCTGTCAGGAATGTACATTTATGCAAGACCAGTGTGGGCCCATATGCAGTATATAAAGAGGTTTTTTAATATTGAACAAGCAAAGCAGTATGACAGGAATTGCACAGCTCGGCGACACATGCTTGGAGGAAGCAACAATCCCGCCCCTGCGAGGGGTTATGAATGTTGAAATGTTTACAGTGGAATTGAACATGACAAATTGGGATAAAAAAATGACAACACCAGTTTGGCTTCTGATAATTTAAAAGCAGACAGCATTTTTCCAACGTATAGACACATTTTGAAGTACATTCTCTATACTTATTTGGGTTGTACTCTTAAATCAAGGACAGTAATGCTTTCAGCATTTGATTCCAACAAAACATGTTTCTTTAGGGTTGATTCTTTTTAGAGAGGGAGGAAGACCAGAGTTGAATGAGAGAAAGGCTTGAATGAGACATAAAGGAGAGAGGAAAAGGGTCTTTGTGTTCTAGTTTATATACGGTGATCGTAATGAAAGGGGTCTTCAGATGGAGGGAAGGTTTGTGAATGTAAAGAGCTACGTACCTCTCCAAGGCCAGTCTTGCTGTGAGGAGTGAAGAGATGGCTAGGGGACAAGAAAGCCGAGAGAGGTGGCTGCAGATGAGCTCTACTATAGCTACGTGTCTGAGAAGATATTGCATAGACTTTGCCGCACAGTGTTTTCCCTGCTTTGATTCTCTCGTTAAATGTAGTGCTCACAATTTTATCTTCTTCTCCATCATATTTTTTCTTCTTTGCATAGCCCTTTTTTGCTGTCATGAATAATATATTTTTATATATATATATATATATATATACACACACATATATATAAATATATATATACTTTATTAACAAATTTTTAACTAATTAACTAATTTATTATTTGCCACTGCGGTATACAGAGTTAATTAAAAGTATTTCATTTGAAAGTATTTGCATCCAAATCTGGTGAATGGTGTAGAAGTACATCAGTTTTATATGTGCCCCTCCCTCTTTTTTTGAAGGGGCCAAAAGCAGAGGTATAAATACTCTTCTGAAGCACTCTGAGTTCACAAGTTTTGGGAAGTCCCTACTTACGACCATAATGATCAGGTAAAGGGAGTTCAGTTTTCTTTAATCTTTCTATTTCTTTCATAGGTAACTGTTAAGATATTAACTCCCTTTTCATGATCATTTTGGTCTTAAAGGACAACTCCGGTGCAAAATAAACCTAGGGCTTAATAACACATTGTTTTCCGAGTCAACTGTTCTCTGGGATATGTTCGTGTCTACAAGGCAGTCGCCATCTTTGGAAACAGACACGATTAGTCAAACCACAAACTCTGTGCCACATGAGCTGAACTGAGACTTGAAATCGTCAGTGGCAAGAGGTTTTGCGGTCATTCATGCAGATTAATGAGCAAGACTTACAGCACAAATTACTTACATTTCAGCTCACTTTGCACAGAGTTTGTGGTTTGACTAATCAAGTCTGTTTTCAAAGATGGCGGCTGCCTTGTACACACGAACGGTAATGTCTTTTAAACTATATTTCTAATAAACTGTCTGTACACCTACAAAGTGCTCAATGCTTCGGTTAGGTTGTAGGGACTCTCATTATGCTACCGTGGATGTGTGGTGCTATTTCGAGCCTTTTTAGTGGTCTATAATAGCAATTTATGTTTACTTCATCCATGCCCACACAACTAGCGTTATAAGGTAATTATCAGTTCACACTAAAACTGGGCACATTCGATTAGCATGAAAACATATCCCAGAGAACGGTGAACTCGGTACCAATAACCCCTAGGTTCATTTTGCGCCATGATTTGTCCTTTAAGTAGGGACTTAAACTTGTGAACTTAAACTTGTGAACACAAAACTTGTGAACTTAAGAGTACTTCAGAAATGTACTTTTACTCAGTACTTTAACCAGCTCTGGCCAAAAGTCATTGGAAAATTGGCTGCTCAGCTGTTCCATGGCCAGGTGTGTGTCATTCCCTCATTAGTTAATTTATAAGTAAGCAGATAAAAGCTCTAGATTTAATTTCAAGTGTTGCATTTGCGTTCAGAATCTGTTAACTGTCAATATGAAGTCCAATGTAAACCATTGTTAAAGAAAAAATGTTTCTGACACTGTAAGCTTTCAAATTGTACCTTCAGTGAAGATTTTTTTACGTCACCACAGGCATTTTTGAAAACTAGAGCTAGATTGAGGGGAGGCGTTTGGTTCACTTCCTGATCTATATTTGTCCCGCCCTTGAATCTTGTTGATTGGAGAATGAAACTTCCATAATGAGTATGAGAATAATACGTATTGCATTCTTTCATTAAATATGTAGCTATATAACAACAGTTGGTGATGGATATTGTTTCCTACAATGGCTCCGAGCGCAGATTGGTTTCGCACTGCTCTTCCAACACGAAAGCCTTTCGTCAGCTCATGTACGGAATGATTACACTCACAAACTATACTTCTGCGATTGCATTTACAGGCGGTGATAATTGCAATAAACTTAACCTTGGAATAATGCCAAACAATAACCATAAACCTAAACAGTAATGCCTAAACCTAATAGTAATCCCAATTCTAACACTATGCCCAATAG
>JACXGM010009188.1:6378-28000 GCA_016801145.1 Umbra pygmaea
GAATAGTCCCACGCATTAGAATAGTCCCACGCATTAGAAGTCCCACGCTTACAATAAAACCATAGTCTTTCACATAGACTAAGGTTTTATTGTAAGCGTGGGACTATTTCCACCTCTCTATCTCTGACTCTGGCTTGATTTTTAACAGGGGTGCACTTCAAATGCAGCATCGACCTACTAGATGATAATATGACGGGGGAGATAGAGACAATGCAGAATGAATAAGCAGAAGGAGAGGATTGTGGTCGGTTAAACGTGTCAATACTGTGATGCCATTAGACCTGGGTCACCTTTCTGCATTTGGGTTACCCAGAGTAACCTACAGTCAAGAGAGCCATGTGGTACAACCATATCACACCCGCTCCTTAAGAACCATATTCCACTGTCTTGTTTAACTCTCCATAAAACACTACAATTTCTACCTGGGGACGTTCCACTGCCAACAGCTCCATCTCACACGGTCTTCAATATGTACAGTATTTCACTGGGTTTCCATAACAAACTGCCTAGCATTCCTGCTAACAGCCAGCAGAGGGCCAGGCCTTAATGACCACTGAGCCATGCTGTCTTGACTTTCCTGGGGGAGAATGTCAAGGAGATCTGAGCATATTGTTCTAGGCAGATGATGGATTGTATGATTCCCTGGACACTAAGTTGGATAAAAGCTATTTAGAATGTATAAGTAGGTCTACCTATTGCTGTGTCATTGTGAGTATATGTCTATGCATGTCAAAGTGTGTACGCATGTACGTCTGTATGTGTGTATGTTTGTATGAAACCTGGGTCTATATGTGTACATGTGTGGACCAGAAGACTCTTCAAGAGTTGGTAGTCAACTCCTAGTAAGAAAATTGTTATTTCCAACTTAGGTTTAGTGTAAATCTTGCAATTGGTCATATTAGCTTTCCGACCAAGTAGTTACGAGGAACGTTGTTATAGGAACAGTCCACTTCTAAACAGTTCTACTAACTACTTTCCCCCAAAACTGCTTTTTCTATTTGCAAGCACCGCAACGGTCTTTTATAGCGTCGTTACTAGACTTAAGCGTAGCGCCACATACAACAACATTTCACAGTTTTATGTTGTAACACTGGGTGTAGGATTGAGATAAGGGTGTAAATCATCTTATGTATGCGAATGCTCTGGTTGTTTTCAGCCCAAGTATTGTTTGGTTCCTTCAGCGGCTTGCTGTTTGTTCAGATTACGAGGCTAAAAATGACATCCAATACAGTAAAAAAAATGAGTGTTGTGTTGATATGTCCTCATAACGGAGTTCGAACAGCGGCGTTTAAAAACTATGCTGGAGTCATAGACATTGAGTACTTAAAAGAAAAACACAGAAGACGAAGACTCCAGCATAACATGTAATATACGCAACAGGCAAACGAAACGACGGGCATGATGCATAAGTTGGACCAATCAAGGTAGAGGTAGGACAAAGGAAAAGGGAAAGACCTTGCTCTGAAGTAGTAGCTAAAAGATTAATAGGAACTGCGGTGCGAGGAACTAAATAATCCCCAAATTTCTCTTGTAGGAACACAAGAAAAAGAGGGTTATAGGAACGTTATATTCTAGGAACTGCAAAAATCCCTCTGGTCGGAAAGCGGCTATATTTAGAATTGGGGTCACTTTTAGGTTTAGGCATTACTGGTTAAGTTTAAGCAATGAGGCTAAATTAATATTATGCATACATTTTAGGTTATTGAGCTTAAAATTATGTTTAGGTTCAACTCTGACACACAGAAGTAAATCTTGCTTAAATTGGTCAGTTGTTTCACTTAATTTCTGTGCCCATTTACAATTTCATATAACAGCAGTGCTTTGAACAGCACAGACAGCAAAGTCAAAGTTAACACCCTTACAATGTATCACATTGGTTGTGTTTTGTCTTCATGTTCAAACACTACCATAGCCACTTAGCCAATATTAATTTGACCAATTAATCAGTGATGAAAGCAAAAAAAACTGCAATCCAACGGGGGATTAGTACGTCCCAGCTGATAGGGATTTCTGTGTTTTTGATCCCCACGAGGGTAGAATATCAAACGTGTGTGTTTCTGTGTGTGTTTCTGTGTTGAAAAGAATATGGTGCCACCTGAAAAAGTGAGCATCAGGGAGATGTCACAGACCCAGTGCTGTGATATGGAATGTAAATAGAAAAGATTAAAAGACAACTGTTTAAAATCATCTTCGGGGGGGCAGAGAGATAGAGAGAGTGAGAGAGTCATCAAGATGGAAAGGTAAGTAACGAGACAGAGAGAAATAAAGTAGCCTACGATTTACTATATTTAGAATTTAACAAGTAAAGCAGTACATGTCTGTTGCTGTCATGACAACGATGGGTAGTCACTGCTGGGCTGCCACATAATTAGTACACTAGTAATTACAAGTTACAATTACCCAAGTAAGTACCAGCAGGGGCATGTATGATCCAAATGACAGCCAGGCAGACCTCAAATCCATTTCATATTCATTTACAGCTGCTTCCGTTGTTTTAACAATGTAATTGGATTCAGAGTCATGTTTTCAAGAAGACAAATAACAAATGACAAAACGTGTTAAGAAAAAGGTCTCATACATTTTACCTATTAAACAGTCCCTCCAGAAAAACTCATAATTCAATGCATAATCAGCCAAAGTCTGCATATTTTTGTGGGGGCAGAATTTTTTCAAATACGCCGCATAAATTGTCACATGAGCTTGCATGATTTCATAATCCCTGCATTTTGGTTGCAAAAAAGTCACATATATCTTAGCAGAAAGTCAAAAAATGTTGCGTTTACTTCACACAAGAGCAGCTATTTTTCGTTGTTACCATGGGAACATTATGAAGTGACCTAATTAAGCTCTGTTTTTGCGAGTTCCCAAAATTTTGCTAGTTCCCGCAATTTCAACGCATAACACTGCAAAAATATTCTGCATGTTCTATTACATCTTTTAAGAAAACGTGCCACATAATCAAGGATTTTTGCCCGCAACAATCACAAAGTAACTCAGTGTTTCTGTAATGACTGATCAAAAAACTTTTTCTGGAAGGACTGATCAAAGATGCCTGCCCACTTAGTGATTTATATTTTACACTCAATACAACTAAACAAGTTAAATAAAGGTTTAATAAAAAATGAAACATTGTGCATTGAAATGATTTGTCATTTCCGATCCCCTAATCCTAACCATAATCCTAAACCTAATCTAACAATAATAACCTCATATTTATGCCTTAACTTAACCAAGCCCTAATAACCAATTTTAAACTTAAACCGAACCCATAATGCATAACATATGCTCAATTTAAAGTTACCTTAAACTGCTAAACTGGAAATCAACTGTTTCCTTGTGCATATTTGCCAAAAAACAACATGTTGAGTCAGATTGACCAGGATTTACTGTCTTTGTGGGGACAGTTGATCTCCAAAAATACACATAGGCCTGGATTTTAGTCATTTAGTGGGCACTCTTGTCCAGAGCGACTTACAGTAAGTACAGCTACAGCCCTTTAATTAAGGTAAGGTGCTTTGCTGAAGGACACAACAACATTTGGCAGAGCCGGGAATCAAACCAGCAAACTTCCGACTTCAAGTCTGAATCCCTAACCATTGAGCCACCTGACGCCCCATTCACACACAAACCTTTTGGGCTGAGGGTCTCTCCCTCGATGTAGAAGACCCCTTTAAGCAAAGCCAACTCTTGCAGGATGATGCCGAAGCTGTAGATGTCCCCTTTCTGGGTGCCACAAGGTGAGGGACACTCTGCCCTCAACAGCTCTGGTGCTGCCCACAACTTCCCTGTAGACACAACAGAAATAACAGAAGGCAAATAAAGGGGGGGCAGTGCATACATTACTTAAAACAAACGATAGGGAAACTTTTAAATGTATTTTCTTCTCTTCAGCCAATGATATTCTACAAACATGCATAATGAAATGGTTGTGGTGTGTTTGTCTCTGTCTGAATGTTTTTCTGCAGCTCACGGGCATAGTATGAGTAACAATCCTCCAGACTAGTCTTTTCCCGGAAGCTAGCCAGCCCATAGTCAGTGATTTTCAGGACGAAACGACTGTCCACTACGCAGTTGGAGGACTTCAGGTTCCCATGGGAGCTGATGACACTGTTGTGAAGGAAGGCCATCCCCTATATTAATAACAGTGGGGGATTCAAAATATTGCGTATATATGAGTCACACATACTCTTTGCTACAAAGTTCAACTTTTATATACAAAGCTTTAATGACAAGTGAAAAACCAAAATGTGAACGCTTCCATTAACTTCCATTCAAAAGAGACAAATCAAGAAAGGTATTTCACTAATTGCGAATAGAAAGGAGCAAGGGGGGCCCACATGGGCTAAGTCACTGCATTTGTCACAGGTTCGAGCCTGACCATGGGTTCTCTGACTTTCCCCGGGCCTAATTCACGAGGCAGTGCAAAACTGGCATAGCGCCGCCCGAGATTTGGATGAGTTAAATCAGATTATCTATCCTACCACGTCGCTCTCCAGCAACTGCTTGTGTCGTAATCATCTCGTGCATGATCCGACTAAAGGCTTCCGTGTTGTGTGAACAGGGCGAAAAGAATCGACGGCTCGGGCGACATGTGGTTGGATGAACCATGTACGCTCCCCTCGTCATCCCACAGATCTGTTTGAGGAGTTGCGGAGCTGCCGACAACGCAGGATTTGACAGGGAATTGGGGAGCTATTGAGAATGTGAGAGTGATCATTCTTGGCATACGTTAACTATATTGATTTAAGAATGAGGTATTTCTTAACTCTCCTCTAGTACCAAAACGAAACTTTCCAGATAATATTTAGTACAACATTAGGGGTTTGTGGTTTCAGCACACGTATTATCAAGCCCCTGTCCTTTGTTGGTTTGACTCCTGGACCAACTCTACTTTGTCAAATACTTTCCTGTTACTTTTCTTTCAAACATTTCAATACTGTATTTTTAGTTTAAATGTGTGAATAAAGGAAATTCACCTTAACAATGTCGTTGATGAGAGAGTATCTGAACATCCAGTCCAGAGTGATGCTTTCACTTTCCATAAGATCCTGCAAATTAACACAAACATGACTATTTACATAATGCAAACACGCTCACATATCTAACAAAGTCACATACACAAACAGGTGTACATTGGTCTGACCAATGCTAGCGTCATAATATCCATGATACGTTCTACTCCAGTCACACAGGCAGTTGACAGTCAGCACAGCTATCATAGGACAATAATTCTCAACTCCATTTGTCTCGGGACCCAAACAGAATCATCATGTATCACTCACTGCCCTATACATGTTGTCATTTTTTCATAAAAGCAATCTGGAAAACAACTTTGAATGCTATGTTGAGAGTAAATGTAGCAATTATATATAGCTAAGGGAACAATATGCCCAGTTTTTTCGCTGTCAGTAGGTGTGTATGGATCATATTTTTGAAAAAAGCAACAAAAAAAAAAGAAAAAGCTGCTGAATTGCAGTGCCAATAGTAATATTGAAAAAGCTGACATTTTGGTTTATTGTCAGAGTATAGATTTCAATGTGTATGTTCATAATCGTTTCTATATTTATACATATTAGTTGATAAGAATGCTCCCTCGCCTGCTCTGTCAGCGTCAGAAAAATGTCCCCAAGGGAGAGAGCTACAGGAGGCTGCAAGAATGTGACACCATGCTGTCAACAGAAACAGCAAGGCAGCCAGGAGAGGAAAAGTGCAGAGGCCAACCAGGAGTCGACCGTCTGTGACCATTCCTTCAAAACCGCAACTCTGTGACCGCTCAGGAGACAACGCAGCCACCCCTATAGAGCGGTTTGTAGTTTGATTTAGATTTTTCCCTCTCCTCCTGTCTCACTTATGGTAATAAAATACTGTCCGGAGCCCTGTGTCTCTAATATAATATCCAGTGCAGTACATTTTACTAAAACATCCTAAATGGCCTAAGAGGAAACAAACCATCATAAGAGCCATGGCAGCTTTTCCAGCTTTTCATGACTTATTCCAGGTGTATAGTGTTGGAGACCAACACTAATCGGGCGTTAGTTAACAACCCTGAGGTTATAAGGTTATAGAATCTAAACAGGATGAGACTAATGGTTGTGTAAGGTACGTACCTGCAGGCTGCCCCGGGGGCAGTACTCTGTGATGATGCAGATGTTGGGGGGATCTATACATGCTCCGATAAATCGGGTCAGGTGCTCGTTCTGAACATCGCGCATCTGGAGCAAAGAAGACTAACATAAATTTGGACAAACTGCAAACATAGTGAATCCCCACAATACAGTACCCTGTTTTATGTGAGATCTATGGATTTGGTGTGGTATTTGTGTTTAATTTTGTTCAGCATTATGTAAAGAAACAGGTACCACTTAATGGAATTATTTTTCACCATTCAATTCTGAGGCGTTGTCCAACAGGGGGTAGGTAGCATTGTGATGAGCTTGCTTGTGAATGTTCATCAGTTGCTTGATATCATAGACAGTATATAAAATGGACAAAAGCGACGCCATTGACTTCCACGGAGACCAAGTGAAGTCAATTAGAAACACTTTTCCGGTGATGGCTGAGTGTACTATGCAGCCTCAAACTGAGCTTGACGACATAGAGGTGACGTGAGCAACCTGTCTGAAAGTTATATGTCTTCACATAGCTGTGCCAAGAGAAATCTGAATCATTCCGAATTTTGCCTCTTGCAGAGAGTGTGAGTAGGAGTTGTCCATGAGTGTAGGAGCAGGAGCAAATATTTTGTTCCGATGCTTTTCATGGACTCTCTATGGGCTTCTCCCTTGACTGTATGCCTCCACGTCCCCCCGATTGCCTGCAAACTTCTCCTGGACTACCCAGTAATTTCTCTACTGTGCGTCAGAAAGTTGCATGGTTATGACACAATCGTTAGCCTATTTTTACAAAAATGGCTGCTACAGGGCCATAACGTGAGATTCAATGTAATGGAGGCTTTTATACATTGTTGTGTTTCTTTAGAAATACGCTTCAGATGTAAAGTAATTTGTTGTCAAAGTGATGCCAAAATGAATGGGAGTCTGGAATGCTAACGGAAGGTGTAGGCTTGTTAGCCTCAGAATCTCCCCATAGGAGCTTCAATTTCCGGAAGCTTGATTACCCCCTTGCTTGTTATGAAAGAAGTGAGTGAGGAACATTCTAGACCAGCTCACAGATTTATTTGTTTTATTCTTCCAAGTGAGAACTTGATGATATACGTGAAGATAACAATTCTTTAAAAATTATTTTGTTTATATGACTTAGCGGGGTAAATTGGGAGAGTTTGTTAACCTTAGATCAGACGATGTTAGCTAGCAAGTCTGCAGTGAACATTAGCCTGTTAGCCAATTCACCCGTACGTTATTAACGTCATAGTTTGGTCAGGCGGCCAGCTCTAGGAAGAGTCCTGGTGGTTCCAAACTTCTTCCCTTTTACGGATGATGGAGGCCACGGTGCTCATTGGGCCCTTCAATGCTGCAGATATTTTTCTGTACCCTTTCCCAGATCTGTGCCTCTATACAATCCTGTCTCGGAGGTCTACGGACAATTCCTTGGACCTCATGGCTTGGTTTGTGTTTTGACATGCATGGTTAACTGTGGGACCATAAATAGACCATAAGTGTGGGCCTTTCCAAATCATGTCCAATCAACTGAATATACCAGAGGTGGACTCCAATCAGGTTGTGGAAACATCCCAGGGATGATCAGGGAAAACAGGATGCACCTGAGCTAAATTTTGAGTGTCATGGCAAAGGCTGTGAATACCTATGTACATGTGTTTTTTTCATTTTTCATTTTTAATAAATTTGCTAAGATTTCAAACACGCTTCTTTTACATTGTCATTATGAGGTATTGTTTGTAGAATTCTGAGGGAAATAATGAATATAATCAATTTCGAAATAAGGGCGTAACAAAACAAAATGTGGAAAAAGTGAAATGCTGTGAATACTTTCCAGATGCACTGTAGATAAGCATTATATAAAATAAACTAAGTCTACACCTAGAACATCGTGATTGGAGGGAATACAGGGAATCGTTGCCCTGGCAACTTGTTCATAGGACACTGCTACTGGAATAAAGTACGCACATGTTTCAGCTCAAAGAGGACCTTCCTTGTGAGCTCGATGCGCTTCTTGTTGGTGGTGTACTTGATGGCAGTAATGTTTCCCTGGACAGAAGAAGATATTAGTACCATATATCACCTGCATTGTAGCAGTATTGTTAGATCTGAAGAGCTTTTATAATCGGATCGAAAATAATATAATGTTATTAGTCAATAGTCCTATGTGATCAAATGATGTAAACAATGCAAAAGCCTGCATGAATGCTATCAGGGCAAAGAGAGGATCACTTAACATTGGCAAATGTTGTCGAAATCTGTAATAGAGCAAACGTCATATTGTTGTTGTGTGGTAAGGCCGTGGGTAACCTCTGTGAAAAGGAACTGACCTTGTAGTAGCCAGTCTTGGCGTAAATCTGAAAGTTTCCCTCCATTGTCAGGAGAGAGCCGTAGTTGGAGCCTCTCTGTAAAACACATGAACACGGAATAGAAATGTTTCAGTGGGGATATCTGTTTCTCACCTCAGTGTTTTTAGTTTGAGTGTGTAGGTGTGTGTACTCTATTTTATGTATCTCTACACACACATATGCATATATATAAATATGATACTCTGCACGTGTTCCTCTGTGGGCTACCATAGACAGGGTGAGCCGGCTGCAAGTCCTTCGCAACACTTTCTCCAGGTTGCTCGTCTGCACGTCCTCCCAATGCACCCGCCAGAGCTGAGCCGCCAACTCATTCTCCAGCTTCAGCTTTCTGAGGGCGAGAGAGCGGGGGGGTAGTGGGTAGTGGGAGAGGCCAAACAGAGAGAGAAACGAGGAGGGTGAGAGAAGGGACGACCAAAGGGGGATGGAGAGAGAGGTGTGGACAAAGAATAAAAAATGTTGAGAAAAGCAGGTAAAGGATGTGAAGATGTTTAAAGGAAGTGCAAGGGCAACAGAGGAAGAGAGACATGGACAGAGAGAGAGAGAGAGAGAGAGAGAGAGAGAGAGAGAGAGAGAGAGAGAGAGAGAGAGAAAGAGAGCGAGAGATAGAACAGAAGTCCAGAAGAGGGGACGGTGAGTTTAAGGAAAGGGATGGGTGTGGTTAAATGTGACTGTACACTATAGGAATGCAGCTCCACCCACACCTACTCTACAATAAACAGTCCTAAATAAGAGTTGTACCTCTTTCAACCTCATCCTCTATAAACTGCTGTATTCACACGTTGTTCTCCTAAACAACATGCAACACAACAATTGGGTTCTTTCACAAATACAGAACACTTCGATCTGTGATTCATATTGATTAGAGTGTTCTCTTTATTTGTGATTTTAATATAACCCCGATTCTGAAGAAGTTGGTAAAATATGGAAAATGCTAAAAAATCAAAGGGTTGTGATGTTGAAATGTACATTGATTTGTATTTAAACAAATAAGTTGTAAAGAAAAGGTATTTGATGTTTTACCTGCATATGTTTTTGAAGGTAATTGTTTATCTTGAAATGTATGCTTGCAACAAATTCCCAAAAAGTTGGAACAGGGGCAATTTAGGACAATAGTGATGTGAAACGTTAAGAAGGTGATGTGAAACAGGTGAGGCAATCGTGTAATCATAGTATATAAGCAGCCTCCAAAAAAGGCCTAGTCCTTCAATAGCAAGGATGGGTTGAGGCTCATCAGTCTGCCAACAGATGTGTCAGCGGATAAGCCAATATCAGTAGGATTTTTGGCATTTCACCTTCTACAGTGCAGAGTATAATTATAGAGTCAAGGAATCCGGTTAAATGTTGGTGTGCAAAGGGCAAGGCCGAAAACCACTTCCAAATGCGTGTGATCTCCAATCCCTCAGACGTCTTAAAAAAACATGAGTCTGTAATCGACATCCTGACATGGCTCAGGAATACTTTGGTAAACCTTTGTCAGTCAACACAATTCGCGGCTGCATTCACAGATGCAAGTTAAGGCTTTACTATGCAGAGCATAAGCCATACAAGCCAATCAACACTCTCCAGAAGCGCTGCTGACTTCTCTGGGCTCAGTCTCATCTAAGATGGACAGTGGCACAGTGGAATCGTGGGTTGTGGTCCGATCGTGGTTTGTGGCCACTGTGTTCTCTGGGCCAAAGAGAAAAAGCACCATCCAAGTTTTTATCTGAGTCAGGTCCAAAAGCCAGCATTCGTCATGGTATGGGGGTATGTCAGTGCCCATAGCATGGGTAACTTGCACATCTGTGAGGGCACTATTAATGCAGAAATGATATGTACAGATTTTGGAGCAACATATGATGCCATCTAGATGTTTTCTTTTCCAGGGAATGCCAAACCACATTCTGCCCGGATTACAAGCACATGGTTGCGTAGGCAGAGGGTGAGGATGCTAGCATGGCATGCCTGCAGTCCTGACCTGTCTCAGTTTAAAATGTGTGGTGCATTACGAAGCGTAAAATAAGGCAACTAAAGCACTGTACAGTTGCCTAGCTAAAGACATGCATAATGGATAAATGGGGGAAAATTCTGCTTTTTAAACTGAACCAACTGGTATCTTTAGTGCCTAAATGCTTAATAAGTGTCATTAAAATAACCGGTGATGTTACAAAAAAATTACATTCACAAAGTAAAACAAAAATAATTAGTTAATAATATTTTAAAATATAGAGCATGGTAAATTGCGTTTTCCAATGACTTTTTATTTAAATCTTCCATTTTGTCTCACCTTATTCGGAATTGGGGTTGAATACAGTAATTGGGTCTTTTATCACTAACAGTGTTGTATGAGTGAAATTGTTTAGAGCTGTGGCTTGACATAACATTCTTTCCTGTAAAGCCTTGATATAACATTCTTTACTGTAAAGCTCTGATATAACATTTTTTACTGTAAAGCCTTGATATAACATTCTTTAGGATAATTGCTTGATAAAACATTCTTTATTGTAATGCCTTGATAAAACATTCTTTATTGTAATGCCTTGATATAAGATTTTTTACAATGCTTTTATATAAAATTCTGTACTGTAATGTATTGAAATTATGTTCTTCATTGTAATGCAACTTCATAAGAAAATGTGTCAAAGAGGAACTATTAATATAAAATTTTTATTTAATTGTAAATTTCTGAAAAATATGTAAAAGGTATAGCCATACAAACATACAGAAATTTCATTTTCTATAAACATTGGTGATACAGTCAAACAGAGTTATCCATCACTGTAAATATCAATGATATGAACTCATATTACGTACTTGTACACTGTAAAAAGATGTTCTGTAAAAAAACAAGAAAAAGTACTGGTAAAAGTACTTTCTACGTTTTTTCACAGATATCTTTTACAGTTTTATAAGTTGAAAAGTTATTGATAAGTCCTTTTAAAATGTGTATGTGTACTCAGCAATTAACTACATTATTTTTTAGGTGTTATTCCCAAACATGCACTAAGGCAGGTTTGTTTTAGGGGAATTGTTTTTTAAAACCTGTACTCTTCATGTATTGCTTATTTTTATGCTTAACAATGATTTAAAAAAGTCCAATCGTTGAATGTTTTTGCATCTGTTACCGATGGTAAATCTGGCTAAATTGACTGAAGTCTACTCACACAATTCCTACTGGCAGCAAGTAGAAATGCTGGTTGTGGTAAAACAATCATTCCATCCACTTGATATCTTAGCGCTTGATGATTCCAAGAGATATCAATGTGCAAACTAGCAAAACATGACTTGCAGGAAGGGTTCCAAAGTGCTGGTTAATTTTAAAGGAATCTGTGGCTGATGTAAATTGGTGAGCAACACCCCGGTAACAGAGAGGCACTGACAGTAGGTTTAACAGATCTTATCACGTTCTAAAAACTAGAGCTAGAATTTTACTAAAAAAAGAGAAAATACACTAAGAAACAGTTTTGGAGGTGTGTTACTAAAAGTGTCAAGTTGAAATAACAGATTATGACACATTACAGCTCACAGGACTTGATGGGCCCTATTTTAACGATCTGAAACGCAAGTATCAAACGTGAAACGCAAGTTACATTGTGGGAGTGTCCCGTGCGCTGTTGTTATTTTACCGGCGGGATAAATTATTCTTGCGCCCGACGCATATCTAAAATGGGTAGGTCTAAAGTATCTTCATTAGTCATAGGAGTGGTTTGGTGCGTAAAGTGCAATAAACCAATCAGAGCGTCATCTCACATTCCCTTTAAGAGGGAATTGTTCCATGGCGGATTGCTATTATAATGGCGATTTGCTATTGATTTTTCTTTCTCACAAGGCATAGCCTACTTTTCGATGTTTTGGGCTCACTCTCACTGAATCACGATGTTCTGAATGCATGGTAATATTTTTGCAATGTAGTCTAACATTAGACCGAGATTACTCTTCTGTCAAATAAGCTTTCCTCTCCCGTTCTGAATATCTGGGTATTGTGCCAATGGCACATGCATTTCAACATCACGTCTCCTGAAGTCCTCTAATATTTCCTAATTAATGTCATCAACACATCCATGATTCATGGAAATGTTGCATAAAACACAACAAGCCACAAAGAATGCTGCGACTTTTCAGTGTGCCAAATGTTCGTTCAATTAGGCTACACTGCGTCTTGTGTGTGTTTTTGCATTTTACACACTTGCTGGCATCATACATTGTGTCATCATTAAACATGTCTTTAACGGATAGCCGTGTCCCCTTCACAGCCACCCATCCAAGGGGGGATTCCTCATGGCAAAGTTGCCATAATTGAGTCGTAGCTTGAGCCTGAGTAATTCTGATTAAAGACATGGGTGATTTTACTATTAGCATCGCAAATTACGTGTATATACTTGTTGATTGTTTGGGTTCCCTTGAGGTTGATTTATATCAGTGCAAATAATTCATTCTGCATAATTTGAGTAAAAGTGTACACCAGAGCTATTTTTTCACATTTTCGGACACCACAATGACTTCCCTCGTGAGGTAATATTTTTCCTTTTAATTATGTATTGCAATAATAAAAAACTGCATTTGTGTAGATGAGAGGAGCAAAGTGTATGCGCATTGTGCACACGCTACATTATGGTTAAGCATGCACCCTTAAAATAGCATATGAATAACACGCCACTGACTTTTAACCATGTTTTTTCTGGTCAGTGGCGGAATTGTTTTCGGGAACTGCACGATGGCACCAGGGAACGTTTGCGCCGGAACACGCCTCTTCTTTTCGCTGAACTGCCCAACGAACGCAAGTTAATTTCCTAATTTACCGACGCGTGTCTGTGGAGGGAAAAGTGCCATATGCGTCGGGTGCAAGATAGAAATGATACATGCGTTTGTGTAAAAAGTCAATTGTGCTGGGTGTAAGATAGGGCCCGATGTGTGTAATGACAGCAAAATCCCTTCAAGTAACTGTACTCAGGTTTAGTTAGAGTACATAAAGTAATACATAAGCATTACTAAAACAAGAATAAACATATGTGCCTGTAGTAAAGAGTATTCAACTATACTACAGATTTCTCTATTTAAAAAAAGAAAAAAAGAAAGTATACAGGTTGATGTTTTCTAACATACTTACATATATAAAAGGGGACATTTTTATTTTTAAATTTTGATACAGTGGTGAGTTTGTATTCAAATGATTTACTTTTCACATATCAAAGTTAACTACACCATCAAAAATGTTATAACATAAAAGATACATTATACATTGACATTTGGTTCAATGTTCCACCAGGAATGAAAACCATTGTGAGATAAGATTTCACCTCCAATTTTAATCAATGCAAACCAATTTAATCAGAAGACATGCTATGGAGCTTGTGACATTTTCAGTTATGAGTCAGATGGAGCTGCATTCAGGACCATGAGAAAAGTAGCTGAGTTATATAGGCTGGAGAAAAAAATATATCCCCCCCAAATCTTTTTTACTGAACACCCATTTGTTCCTGTTTTCTTCTGTGTGATGCCAAATTAAGAAAACCTGGGTCAAAAAATCACTGAAGACACAAAAACACCTTCATTTATTCATTTTCATTTGGGCCTTAGCCTCTCTGTCATGTCATGTAGCAAAGTATTGGGGTAAGAATATTTATCAGGGAAAAAGGCAAACGAGAGGGATGAAATAAAATGCCACGATTGTAGACGTGACAGAATGAAGAGAAATGGAAGATGTGAAATAAGAGCAGGGCATTGGAAGAAAATGAACAGAACAGACAGTGACAGAGATGGGTGGAAGAGGGGTCGAGATCGGAGGAGTGACATTAGAACCCATATGCATCCACCAGTGTCTTCCTACGGGAAGGGGAAGGGCGGGTAAACAACGGGAGTGCACTGACCTGTAGATGAAGACAGTGACGGTGACAATAATGATGAAGATGAAGCACACTACGATGGCCACCATCTGGAGCATCGTCACCGTCCCTAAGACCAAACAAAAATGGAAATTTGAAGTTACACTCAGGGCCAAATTCTGTAGCAGCTGCCATATTATTTTGTGTCCTATGGCATTCATGATCTAGTTGATATATGCATTGCATTTATATTTTTCATATCAGACACAGTTATCCAGGGCACGTCTACTTTGTGCATCCATATAAGGTAGGTAAGCCCAGTAGAGGTTGCTCAAACAGCATGTGGTTAGTTTGATTTGGAAATGTGAATGGTTTGCACATTTTGTTTTGTGTGTTTTGGCAGTGTACTGTGTGGGTGTCCCACAGTGAATGTATTATTGGATCCCATGAATATTCACTTTAATTCACATCCCTTAAAATCATCTACATTATGACACAGTGGGAAAGCTAATCTCTTTCTCTTTAAATCATACTAGTGAAGCGGTTGCCAAATATGAATGAAAACGAATGACCATATACATGATAATGAATCTGTCAGACATGGACATTTCATGGACAATCAACATGTGGTAATATTCTAACTTGAGATGCAAATCATGCATTGAGGTCAACGTGGGATTTGTGTGCTACTTTTTGAGTTGTGTGCATTTCTCCCTGACAGACAAAACATTTTTCTATCTTGAGAGGTACATTGTTGAATTCTTACTGTGGGTTTTGATGATAATATACCATTTACATAGGATTTGTAGTGACTGTCCTGAAAATAAATGAGCCATCTTTATATAGTCCCTGTTCACAGAGATAAATGTTTTTCCCATTCTAGACGGCTTGCACATTTTACTGTATATAACCATTGTTGTAGATGGGAATTCTGAGAGGTGGAGTTGGTTTACCACTGTCACATCCAGCCCAGGGAGGGCTGCTAGGCAGAGCCTTTTTATGGACTCCCTTTTGGATGTCTCTTTTGTTATGTCTCCTTGGTTCCTTTCAGTGTTTATACGGTGGTTTAGTTAGAGTTATTATCTCATGTGTCCTCAGTGTACTCCCCTATGTATGGTCTTGTGTTTGGCTCCCCCTTGTGTTTGTTTCATGTATTGCTTTTGTTCTTGTGGTTCTGTGATGTCATTGTGAGTAACTCCCTGGTGTTTTCACATGTCTCCGTGTACCCAATGGATCTCCTTATGTTAATCCCCATGCCCAGGTGTTTCCCATTGTGTCTCGTTAGTGAGTGTATTTAGGTATAGTGTTTGTCTTGTCTCTTGTCGATCAATGTTACCTGTTGCGTGTTCCTGTGTTCCAGAGCCTGTTTATCTATAGCATTCGTTTTGCCCAACGTGGCAGTGTTGTTTTGAGTCCTATAATAAACGTATTGGATTATTGCAAACCCTTCGCGCCTGTCTCTATATCCCTTTCAAGGAGGAACCGTGACAACCACGATCTGGTTAACGTAACAAGCAAGAATGACTGCAGTCTTGCAATTCCAAAAGTTTAAGGTTAAATATTAACTTCTGCAGCTAAGCAGCTACATTTTAGAAGAAAGCTAAAATGATTAATAACTGACATTATTGCCAATGAGTTCTGCCAGTGCATGAACAGTAAGCTAACTTCAAAAGTCTCAAAGCCTTTTAAATGGCTACTTACTAACATTAATTGGTAAACTACCGGCAATGGAATGATGTGCATATGTACATTTCTTTGGTTAACTTTTAAATGAATAATTAACTAACTTAACTAACGTAACTAAATCAACAATTTACCAAGCCTTGCATAAGTATAAATTTTCCTTGGACCTTTGCACATATTGTTGTGTGACAAGCTGGAATGAAATAGGATTGTATTGGTATTTTTACCAGTTTTTTACACAACATAGAAAACACTTTGAAGCAAATAATATTTTTATTGTGACACAAATGTTAAATAAAAACAAAACTGACATTAGTTGATTATATAAGTATTCACGCACCTGAGTCAATACCTGGTAGAACCACCTTTGACTGCAATAACAGCTCTGAGTTCTTTGGGCTAAGTCTATACCAGCTATGCACATCTAGATCCTGCAATTCTTTACCATACTTCCTGGCAAAATTGTTCAAGCTCCGTCCAGTTGGTTGGGTACTGTTGGTGAACAGCAAAGACATTCAGGTTCTTGGTTTTAAGCCCCTCCAGTGTAGTTTTGGCTCTGTGTTTAGGGTCATTATCCTGCTGCTGGTTGAACCTCCGCCCTAGTCTCTGATGTCTTGCACACTAAAACAGATTTTCCTCTAGAATTGCCATGTATTTCGCTCCATCCAACTTGCCCTCAATCCAGACCAGTTTTCCTGTCCCTTCCTATGAAAGGGATCCCCGCAACATGATGCTGCTACCACCATTCTTCACCGTGGGGATTGTGTTCAGTAAGCAGTGTTGGTATTATGCCACACGTAGTGTTTTGGTCTCATCAGACCAGAGATATGTTTTCCATGTTTGCTGTGTATCCCCACATTTAATACATTTTATTTCAGCAATGGCTTTCTCCTCGCTACACATCCAACAGTTGTTGCGGTTGTGCCATATTCTTTCCACCTTTTTAGTAATGATTTAAAGGTATTCCAGGGGATGTTTTAAATTTGGGATACTTATTTATAACACCCTTATTAGTGATTATCTAGAACAATTTTATTACTATTTATCGTGCAGGCATATATGAAATCATTTGAGCGCATTTTGCTGTCTCACCTCAAAACACTCACTGACTTGCACCTCAACCCGCTGCAGTTTGCCTACAGAGCCAACAGGTCTGTGGACAACATAGTCAACATGGCTCTTCACTTCATCTTCCAGCACCTAGACATCCCTGGAACCTACGCCAGAAACCTTTTTGTGGACGTCAGCTTTGCATTCAACATCCTCATTCTTTCCCAACTGGGAGTGCCTGAATCAACATGTAGGTGGATCACAGCTTCCTGTCCAACAGGAGGCAGCACGTGAGGCTGGGGAAACACTCCTCTGACCCCCTGACCATTAGTACTGGTTCCCCTCATGGCTGCGTCCCCTAACCCCTACTCCTCTCCCTGTACACCAACAGCTGCACATCCAGTCACCAACTGGTGAAGCTTCAAAAGATTGCAGATGACACCACCTTCATCTGATCAATTTTTAATGGAGATGAGTCTGCTTACAGGTTGGAGATTGATCATCTGGTGTCCTGCTACAGCCAGAAGAACCTGGAGCTCAACGCCCTAAGACAGTGGAGATGGTGGTGGACTTCAGGAGATGCCCAGCTGCCCTTCCCCCATTGCCCTGTGTGACTCCCCAGTCAACTCTGTGGAGTCCTTCCTCCTTCCTGGGTGCCACCATTGCCCGGAACCTCAAGTGGGAGCTGAACATCAGCTCTCTCACAAAAAGCACAACAGAGGATTTACTTCCAGCATCAGCTGAAGAAGTTCAACCTGCCAAAGTCCATGATGGTGCACTTCTACACTGCCATCCTAAAGTCAATCCTGAACTCCTCCATCAGCGTCTGGTAATCTGGAGCCTCCGCCAAGGACATGGACAGGCTGGAATCATCCTGTGCATGATCCGACTAAAGGCGTCCGTGTTGGGTAAACAGTGCGAAAAAGAATCGGCAGGTCTGGCAACACGTGGTTGGATGGACCATGTGCATACCCGTTGTCATCCCACAGATCTGTACAAGGAGTTGCGGAGCTGCCGACAAGGCAGGATTAGAGCGGGAACTGGGAATGGAGGGAAATCGGGAAAAAATCACACACACAAAAAAAAGATATATTTTTTTAAATACCATAGATAATACTGTTCGTATTCCACTCATACTCTGCGCTTTTAGAAGTTTAAAAATATTTTACTTTTTACTGTTGTTTACATTCCACCGTTACATACACTATAAGGCATACATTAAATTGTAAAATATATATACTGTAGATAAATATACCTGTTCATATACTGTAGATAGCTTGCATATCCTGCACATTAAAAGCTTAAAAATGTTTACATTACAGTACATTATATACAGTACACTGTTCATATACTGTAGATATATAAATATACAAATACCTGTCCACATACTGCTCATATCCTGCACCTTACTGGTTAAAAATGCTTACATTTCTGTGATTTATGTAAAAATAAAACATGCAGAAAAAAATCCTTGTTTGGTAAAACTTACTTGGCAATAACTATCTTTCTGATTCTGATTCAGATTCTTATGTAACATAGAAATGTCAATTTGTTTTTATGTCACTGTAGATAATATTTTGCACCTTCAGTGTTCGGTATGTTGTGTAAAACAAATGATAAAAATCCCAACACAAATCCTATTCATTCCAGGTTGTCACACTACAAAATATAGAAATGTCAAATACTTATGATGTGAAAAATAGACATTATTATTGTGTCCATATTTACATTGCTTGCTATTTAGATATTTTTCAAATGTAAATTTAGCTATGCAACAATTTTCTAGATCTTGTATTAATTACATTGATTTTATGCTAATTCCAAATGTTTACTAGTCCTTTTTTCCCCCCCATTTCCTTCCCCTCCCAATCCCCACTAACCCTGCCTTGAAAGGCAGCTCCACAAATCCTTGGACAGATCTGTGGGATGTCAAGGGGCATGCACATGCTTCATCCAACCACATCGCCCAGCCGCCGATTGTTTTTGCACTGCTCATCCAACACGGAAGCCTTTAGTCAGATCATGCACGGGATGATTACGTTCACCAACTATACTTCTGTGATTAAATTTACAGGCGCCCTATCTGCACATAAGGAGTTACTGGAGAGCAATGTGGTAAAATAGATCTGACGAATCGGACGTATCGAACCCAAATCCCGGGCAGCGATATGCCAGTTTGCGCTGCCTCGTGCAGGAGGTCCGGAGAAAGTCAGAAAACCCATAGTCAGGCTCGAACCACTGTCATGACGTAGACTGTCCTGCAATGCTACGCCTTTATTTTGTAGTTTACAACAAAGTTACATAGTGCAGGTTTAAGAAAGTAAGCAAGCTCTGGACAACTAAATATTTTTAGATTGATTCCTTTTATAAATCCTTTTAGATTTGTATATGTAAATGAAAATACACATTGTAAGTACACTCTATGTTAATAAATGAATCAGGTAGTGCATACGTACGTGCTAAGCAGGAGGGATTGTCATTCTTAAAGCCACACTCAGGGATGTCTCGAGGGGGGGAACCCCCAGGCCACTGTACCGTCATGCCCGGCACTGGAACCATTTCCTTAAGTGTGCTGTTGTACACAGACACAATCTGGACAGACAAGGTAGAGGAATAGACACATTTAATGTATTGGTACTACTTGTAACACAACCACCTTGGAATGTTTGGTAGCAGAACAGGGCTACATCTTGGATACTCAGGTACCCTCGTGTTTCTGTGTAGTGTTCTTTTAGGGCCAGTCAGTTAGTGCATACCTGAAAGACCCCAGATTCAACATCGGTCATGTCCCACAAGGCAAAATCAACCTCCCGATCGCCTTCCGCATCCATCTGAACCAAACCAGTTACACCTTACCAAAAAAAAATACAGAAAGAGGGGGTTATAGAGAAAGCAAATGAGAAAGAGATAGGCAGAAAGAAAGAGGCAGGAACAAAGACGTAGACAGAGAGAGCGAGGAAGAGAACACATATAACACAAAGTATTCAGGGGCACAGCTGGGCGGCTTTTTTCAGCACCACCTGCTGCCGGTCTATGTGTTTCTTTTTCCTGTACCCAGGTAAACAATGAGTCCTGTCAGCCTCGCTAGTCAAAAAAATGAGGCTAACCCAACAGAGCTATATCAAACTGGAGGTATCTTTTACTTAAGCTACTTTAGGATACCACAATAGTCTGATTCTCAGTGTATGGAAGTGAAACAGGTATGGACATGACAATTACAGTTGTGGGCCTAAGTTCTATGCAAAGATCTGGGCACCGTTGGATTAAAACATGTTACATTGAATATTTCTGTGAACAGAATGTGACCTGACCTCAACACGGCACAGTGAAACATGCCATCTTTCTGCAACAAGTAATAAAGCAATAAGATTAATTTTAATTCATTATGGATTCCAAATCATAAATCAAAAGTCAACATGACAAGTGCAAAATGTTGGTTCACCCCATTGGACCATTCTTAAAAAAAAAGTTTAGTTGCCTTTTTAGGGCATCAACTATTATTCTGAAGTTACTCTGAAGTTACCAGACTGTGATTGTTGTTCTGCCTGGCAATAAACAACCATGGGTTCCTCTAAGCAGATGTCTGAGGACTTAAAAAAAGAAGTTAATTGACTTCTTTTTACTATAAAAAATATTTTATAGTAAAAAGAAAAAAAACAAAATCTTTTATAGTAAACTCTATTAAAACACTCTCAATGCTTCCAACTGCAAGTTTTTACTTTTAAAAACATTGGAAGTGAAACGGAACAGGTAAAGTGAAAGAAAAATCTGGAAGTCAAAAATTGAAAACCTTGACGAGACAGAACCAATTTGGGACAATGTGCTTTAGACTGATGAAACAAAAACTAAAGAAGTTATGTTTGGAGAAAAGAGTGTGAATAATTTCAAGAAAAGGACACTGCCAAATGTTAATCATGAGGGCTGCTCCATTATGATTTGGGGTTGTTCAGCAGCCAGTGAAACTGGTGACATGGAGAGGGTGGAAGCAAGAATGGACTCAACTAAATATTGATAAATCCTGCAAGCTAATGCACATCAGTGTGAAGTTGAAAATAGTTTAAATATTTCAGCAATTATCTAAAACACCTCAAAATCAACCATGAAATATTTATGAGAAAGGTTTTGGAATGGCTGTCTCAGTCCCCAGACTGGAATATTATTGAACATCTGTGGTTAAATTAAACTTTCATACATTTTAGATTCATTGCACACCAACTGAAATATTTCAGGTCATTTATTGTTTTAATACTGATGATTTTGGCATACAGCTCATTAAAACCCAAAATTCCTATCTCAAAGAATTAGCATATTTCATCTGACCAATAAAAGAAGTGTTTGTAATACAAAAAAAAAGTCAACCTTCAAATAATTATGTTCAGTTATGCACTCAATACTTGTTCGGGAATTCTTTTGCAGAAATGACTGCTTCAATGCGGCGTGGCATGGAGGCAATCAGCCTGTGGCACTGCTGAGGTGTGATGGAGGCCCAGGATGCTTCGATAGCGGCCTTAAGCTCATCCAGAGTGTTGGGTCTTGCGTCTCTCAACTTTCTCTTCACAATATCCCACAGATTCTCTATGGGGTTCAGGTCAGGAGAGTTGGCAGG
>JACXGM010009189.1:0-27916 GCA_016801145.1 Umbra pygmaea
TCACGAGCCCTGGTTCCAACAATAAATTAACAATCATGAGCCCTGGTTCCAACAATAAAGTAACAATGACGAGCCCTGGTTCTAACAATAAATTATCAATGACGAGCACTGGTTCCAACAATAAATTAACAATGACGAGCCCTGGTTCCAACAATAAATTAACAATCACGAGCCCTGGTTCCAACAATAAATTAACAATCACGAGCCCTGGTTCCAACAATAAATTAACAATCACGAGCCCTGGTTCCAACAATAAATTAACAATCACGAGCCCTGGTTCCAACAATAAATTAACAATCACGAGCCCTGGTTCCAACAATAAATTAACAATTGCAAAGATTGCTGAATGCGCAAATCGAAGTGACCTCCCTCAGCACCATCTTGCTCACTGAGGGTAACAATCTTGCTACAGTAACAAAGGCACTTCAACTTTCTGATGTTCGACTGTATGTCATTAGGACACTTACAGGAAATTCTGATGCAGCGCCTCAGACTGTATTTTCCATTAGAATTAATTGGACAATAAGTTAGGGAATTTCTAAAGGTGTTGATGTTGGATCCCTCCAAAAGAGACACTTTTTCTCTTATTTTGAAAGACATCTGTACATTTCTATTTCCATTTCTAATCCTATCTGTACCCTCTTGTATTTTGTCAAACAGTTCTTGAAGGGCCTACATTACATTTCTACTTTTAAGACAGCTATATACTGTTTAATACATGCTGATGTTGGACGAGAAGTTCTGGTTCGCAATACATTTTACAATTCATCCCAAAGGTGTTCAATGGTATTGAGTTCAGGGCTCTGTGCCGGCCACTCGAGTTCCTCCACACCAAACTGGTCGAACCATGTCTTTATGGACCTAGCTTTGTGCACAGGGGCACAGTCATGCTAGAACAGTTAAAGGCCTTCCCCAAACTGTAGCCACCATGTTGGAAGCACACAATTTTTTAAAATGTCTTTGATTCCTGTAGCATTAAGATGACTCTTCACTGGAACTAAGGGGCCTAGCCTAAACCCTGAAAAAGGTCCCCCAGACCATTATCCACATACTTTTGGCTATATACCGCAGTGTATCTAATAGACAAATGATACAATGGGGTCAGGTAGCTCAGTGATTAAGGAGTGCCACTTATGATCAAAAAGTTGCCGTTTTGATTCCCGACTGTGCCAAATGTTTTTGTGTCCTTGGGAAAGGCACTTTACACTAAGTTGCTCCAGGGGGAATGTCCATGTACTTTAAGTTGCTCTGGATCAACGCATTCTCATGGCGATACGTGGGTATCTATATGTAATGGGAATTTTGCCACATTATGTAGACAGACTTATGATATGGCCATTCAAATGTGAGCTTTCATACGTGTTGAATCACAGTTCCACCTGAACATTTCCAAGAATAGACCAATTGTTTACAATTTAAAGTACTTTAATGTTTATTTCAGGCATAACATGGTAGTTTAGTGAGGTTAAGGTTAGGATAAGGTTAGGGTAAGGCTAAGATAAACAGACTTTTTAAAATTTCGTAACCGTACGAGGCTTTGCGTTTCCCTGACTCGAGAAAAGTACACGTGTACAAATGTTTTGTTTTGTAAATTTTTTTACATATCACCGTGAGAACAGCCTGTCTGGATAAGAGCATGTGTTCAATGTAAAAATGTAATCCAACATAATGAATCTTTGAATCTGGTGAATTCTGCTTTCATGAAAGCTTGTGGTCGTTTTTAGTGGTGACTGTAAGCTTTGAACATTTTTATTTTAAAATATACTTTAATTTTGTTTTTCAATAAACTTATCAAAAGTTCAATTTTCTTCTAAAAGAACAGCTTTTCCCCTTGAACAAAAAACAGACAGAATTAAACAGCCAATGGTGGACAGGATATGAGAAACAGACCAGTGTCAACCTGCCCTGCAGAGGTATTCTTCAAAGACTTTGTCATTTTAACAACTTTCAGTAATGTCCTGCTTCCTCTACCACTGTTCTACAGCTTAACTGTTCATTATCTCCAGGGGAATTTAAAAAACTTTGGGATGGTTGTACCTCTATCACCAACCGCAACATATTATTTGTGAGAGCGACTTTCACTGCCAGTTGAAAAACATGATTCATAATAAAGACAGTAAAGAGTTAGATAATTTTAATTGATTATCTAAAACAACAAAGTTATGGGTTAATGGAAGTGCAAACAGATTATTATGTTATTCTTTACAAAAGTAAGTGTACTACCACAGTAATTATTGGTAATAATACACTAGAAAAATACACAGGTAGGTAAGCACTGCTTATTTTGGGCTTACTGTCATTCAAAACCAACTTTCCACCAGTTATTTCAAATTCAAAATATAAGTTGTTAGAGCTCAAACCTCTTATGGTGCATTATTATTGTTGTTGTAGCTAGTGGGTTGGTGTATATCTACCTGGTACTGAAAATAGACAAGACTCAGTGGTGATAAATGCCAAGCGGTACATGGTTGGGTGTCACTGTGTTTGCGTAGAGAGACCCAGGTTATGGCAGCTGTGTACACTAGCAGAAATTAGAGCAGGTCAACCCACTCCTGGTGGGTTGTAAATATTTGGCCTCTTGTCACGAGGTTGGGATACAGATAATTTTGTTTAATATTTTGGGTATGATTTATGTGACCTCAATTCTTAAGTTGTTTTTCAGTGTAAACATTTTCTGTCCAGATAAATCATTTAATTCATACCTGGGATCGTGACCAGCTTGACTTGCATTGACCTGTTATGCAGACTTCACATATCTGAAATATTGTGTACTACCTGTTGCACATAGCTGTTAAAGCCAGAATCATTCGTCAAAGCAAAGTGATTGAAATAAGAGCTTCAGAAAGAGTACTAGAACTGTCTGGAAACTATCTTTGCCTCATAGCGCCGATGCAGAAAATTACATCAAGTGTACCAGAAAACAAATTTGCTTATCTAATCTCAGATAGGTTTAATCCAAAAAGTAAACAGCGTGGCCACACACTTGTGTTTTGACCATCACCATCATAGGTCAGCACTGGCCTGCATGCTATGTGGGTCTGGGGTGGGCTGACACATTTGTCATCTGATACGATTTTCCAATTATAGTCAGTCAAACAAATAGATATGTATTTATGTCTAACCCTAGCTTCCAGTGTTAGTATCTAAGAACAAGCTTGCTTACTAAGGGATTGTGTCAACAGGCTATAATATCAGTTCCACCTCTGTTACTGCAGGTTTGCTTAAGAAGCAACAAGCTCAATTACTCTGCTACAGGGCTAAACTTTAATGTTGCTTCCATTACAATCTCAGTATGTCAGTAATAAATAGCAAAAGTAAAGAAAGCAATGGTCAGGGTTACAGGGCTGGGCGTCACCTCAGGCATCGCTAGCATGCTAAGGATCCAATAAGCTAGCTTGCTTGGGTACAGGCAGTAACTAGGCAGGGTACTCGGTTCTGCTACGGAGCTGGAACAACCCCACCCTGGTCTCCAATTTCACAGCAGCTAACTTGCTATTGGAGACCCACCTCAGGCAGCGTTAGCTTGCTAACGATCCAACAAGCTAGCATGCTAAAGGAGAGGCGGCAATTGGGCTGAATACTACGTTCTGCTACGGAGCTGGAAGAGCCACACCCTGCTCTCCAGTTTCACGGCCCTCTAGCTGCTACTGTACCTGAAATGGGAAGCAGTTTCAGCTCAGGCAACAGTTTGCTAAAAAAGCCCCACAATAAATCTATTTTGCGAGCCATTCATTTAAAAGATTGGAAATGGCTTTCACAGCATATGGAGAATGCAGTTCTTTACTTATTCTACGTTTCGAAGCACAATAACCTGCAATGGAGTTTAAATGTAAATGTTGACAGAATGAGTGCCCTACAGGCTAGCTTCCTCAAGACACCAACACGGACTAGGTGCTACAGTATGCTCAGTGGGGTAGAGGAGCGAGCCCCACCCTCGCCTCCAGTCTCACACATTCCTTGATAGAGCTGTCAGGCCAGCTGGAACCGAGCCTAGCTCCTCCACTCTCTACCCTCTCTCTCTTTCTCTCTCCTCGGCAGTGACTAACTCCCAAAAAATGTCCTCCACTCACTGTTCCCAGCTACTCTGCGTGTTGTCTGCCACCCAGAGCATGTAGGCACAGGGTCCAGCAACCAAAGAGGCCAGCATGTTTACTGTATTAATTTGGTCTGCAAGTTTTAGGCACCTACAATCATTCTCATTGAATGTACTATGTCTATATACATTTCTGCCAATACCTTATATTTTGTCTTTCTGATTAGAGCAGTGTAAGTGATTTCAAAAACATTGCAAAAAAGAAAACAGAAAGAAATGGTATTGTAATGATAAAACTTTTTAAGAATCTAAAATAGCAGATTAATGTTCTTCACTCGTGAAAGTGTGTTGAGGACATTTCAAATCAAACCACACTGATCTAAAGGTTTAAGACTAAAGTTCCCTACTGTCTCTTTCAAATGAAGGAGCTCAAATGCCTGAATTAAAAGGAACAGCCCTGTATGACACACATGAAAAGAATGTATGTCAAAATAAATGGCTTTAGTACAGTCCACAACAACCATAGTCCTGCATTAGAGCATGCTAGTGTCACAAATGCCACTCTATTGTCCACAGGCGCTGGTCAAAATCAGTTTACTTTGTAGGAAATATGAAGCCATTTGGGATTTGTCCCATACCACTGACGCCAACTCTGTGCCTGCAGTTGATTAGAACCGTTGTGACTTTGGCAAAGCGCAGTCAACCCACAAAATGGAAAAATTCAAGGAAAACGCTGAACTCTTTATTTACAAGAACAAAAGAACTCCCTAAACAATTTGTCTTTGAGCATTTTTGTCTTCCATTACATCAGATGCAGTGTTTGTTTGGATCGCATTTCAATGTGGGGTCTTTCAGTGACCTTATTATTTGTAAAATTAAGTGCTGTAGTTAAGACCATGCCGATAAATAATCATTAAATAGATCATTTTATCGCTGCTTGCAGTAATAAAAAGAAGCCAATAACAATGTTTCCATGCACAGCTTTACACAAGTTAAGTCATGTCATTTATTATAAAAATCTTCTGTGATTAAAACAGACTCACAGTGGGAGGCAGATTATAAGCTACAGATAAGATATTATGAGCTTCACAGGAGAGAACATTCCTTTCCAATTATTTCATAGGGTGTTATTCTTGTGACAATTGTGATAATGATTTCAGTGTGGCTACCATTTGAAATATATTTAACCTTGTATCGATAATAATCTCATCATATATTCTTGCATGCAGAAACTGGCATCTACATTTTGGTACTAAACCTAATTGAGTTGAAAATCAAAATTAACTTGGTTTACCATTTTATCTGTGGGTTAGTCCTCGAAGTAAAGAAAAACATTTTGCATGACTGAGTCAGCATTTCTACACAAGATTACTATTATGCATTTCTGATAAATATCTCCAGATATAATTAGATAGCAACAGCAAGCTACCTAAATGTCCATTAATGTTTCATTTATGCAGTGCCGGCCCTAGCCTTTTTGAAACACTCAAGGGGAAATATGATTTTAGGGCCCCATCTTGCAACCATATGTATGGTGGAGAGAAAATAAAATCACAAAAAAAGACAAAAGGGGTCCTTTTGATATTTCAGGGGCCCTAGGCAACCAGCTATTTTGCCTGTAGGACAGGTCAGGCCTGCATCTGAGTTTCAACTGCAACCTAAATTAATTTAGCTGCTTCGTATTTGGTTTTGGTATATGGCATGAGTGTTGTGATTGACAAAATTAAAGTGTAGGGGCCAACAATAGAGTGGGAATTAGCTAGGTCTGCATGGTGTAGTGGGCTAAGTTGCTGCCTTGCAGGACAAACTACGTCATGACAGTCAGTGGTTGAAGCACTGTAATTATTACAGAACATTAAGGCAATGAAGGCCAGAGGCAAATGAGTGGGGAGGCACATGCTAAAACAAATTATTTGTTAACCCTTAACTGGTTTGTCAGGTAACCGTCTCAGAGAGCATATAGCAATAGAAAGAGTGGGAAATTTGGAAAGTCAGTTAAAGAAAGAAACATAAGAAGAGGCTTTGCACAGAGCCAGCAAAATGTTTGAGGTATTTATGATTTTAAAACCCTTAAATCATAACATGACAATATTCAAAATCTGAATGATTTATATTGCTGAAAAAAAGAAAAACTTAAAATAGTGTTTGTTGTTTTACATTTCATCTACTTTTAAACAATACATTTTTTTTAATAATTTTCTTTTCCATGATGTTTCCACAACGTAACATAAACAAAAAGGATTGCAATGAAAGCATTGTTTAAAAATACAAATGTAAAATTATTGTATTGTCTACCCTGTAGGCAGTGGTTGTTTTAGCACCAAAGAGTTGGGTGCACTGAAGGGATGTTTTCTGTCAATATCAGTTGCTAATACTGCTAACAGTAACAGGCTGATGGTAATTACAGGATAATATCACACATACATTTTGTTTCTGCAACATTAACAACTGTCTACCCATTCTATAGGCTAGTGGTTTCATTTAGGTGTAGACGAACAGCTGTGGCTGGAAACAAATGGGTTTTAACAAGCAAAGACAAGTGCTGAAAAAGGGAGTAAAGAAAAGACTGTTTAAAAAACATAGTTACCATAGCACGTGGCACAATACTGCCCTATGTACACTCACATCCTTTGGCACTTGGTCTACACAACCTCTCACATACATTCCCTGCGGTTCATCGGCTGTATGCTAAAAAGTGAATACAAGTAATAGTAGAGGGGTCATAGAGGTCAATATATCTTGCAAGCCAGAAGATAACCTCACTGTAGCAAAATGTTGGTCTAAATGTACTGTACATTCTGTAGTTTCAGATTTTAAGACATTCATTCCAAACAGCATGCTATGTACACTACATGTAAACATGTAAACTCTACTGTAGTCAGAGCTGTATGAAGGAAATGTAGGATTTGGTGGTGTGTATATCTGGTGTGAGGGGGTAGAGCCGTTCACACATGCAAAATTACATAAGGCTTATGGTATATTGTTAGCTAGGTAAATAAAACCACCATACCCTAGGATTGATATCTACTGACACATACTACATTAGATTATAAAACCATTTCAGTGACAATGCAGTACAAAAAATGATTGTGTCTGTCAGCGCAGATTGACACTGTCTTCTGCATGGCATTTAAATTCCGTAAAGCCAGATGTGGTTTTACATTTATGGTCTATAAATAATAATTGTGGCTGACTATGGAAAGGTAGAACCTTGTGAATCCATGAGGTGGGGCCCACAGAGATATCGCCTTTGAGAATACTGCAACATAAAAACCATCCGTGTCAGAAAGGATTTCTCAATTTCAAGACAAGTTTCAGCACAGGTTCCAAATGACACTCTATTCCACACATAGTGCACTACTTTAGAACAGAGTATTTGGATTTGCTATAGAGGATACACTTATAATGATAACCTCTCCAGGACATAATCTAGAGCAGAGATGAAACATTCCAGCACACTAAGTGAGCAGGGGTATTTAGGGAGTGTCTCACATGGGGAAACAGTGTACAATCACTTATCCTGAAAGAGGTATTTTGCAACAATTTATATAATGAACATTGCTACAGCTCATCTAAAGAATTCACAAGGAATGAAAGTGAAGCAAATATGTGAGACTTACAAAGATGAAAACACACACTAATCAAGTTCCAGACTCCCATTTCAGAAAAAACAAGTACAATAGGAACTTAAATAATTTAATGACTAAATCTGAGAAGAGGGGTAATAAGAGTTGTCATTTGACAGGAATCAGATCCCCCTCTCTATCCCTTCTCCCTGGCTCTATTGGACTCACTCCATCTAACGGGTTTTGGCCTAGCTGCCCATGAATGCGCCTGTGAGAAGGAAATGACAAAGGAAGTGTGCTAGAGTCCGGGCTCTTTCCGTTTCACACTGGCACAAAGAACGCTACTACTCTCCTCTCCAATCAACACTTGCCAAGGAAAGCTATGGTGGCAAGTTTTGTGGTGAACAATGATGAATGTTCTATGACATGTACATCCACTGGACTGGTGTATGAGATAGATTTAGTCAAATAGAAATGAAAAACGACCTCAGATTATTGCTGAAGTGTTGGCAAGAACTGACCACGTTAGTCAAAATCTAATACATCATTTTGTGGTTGTAATATCATGGTTGTGAAATTGCTAGCTTTGCTCCAGGCATTATTTGACAGCAGCTTTAGTTTGTTTCGAACAATTGCTACACGGTCAAGTGTAAGTTGATTCCAAACAATAAACACAGACATCGGCTTAACTGTTGTCACCATTAACCACTGAGCTAGTAAAACAGCAACTAACATCACATGAAATGGAACTACGACACATACCATTACATTTTTATGAAGGTTTACACATTTTAGCACCCAAGAATGTAAATGCAGTCTATTATTTGGGTGCTTTTTCTTAAAAATTGGAACTCCAGTCCACCGCACTGCTTGCCACTCAACCCATTTGTCAATTGTTGGGTTGATTTTACATGGCTACACGTTCATATACCATTACAACAGTGAACATTAAGCACAGCTTGAACTATGATGTGGCCCTTGGCCCTTTGTTAATACTCCATTCCACCTACAGTTTGAGAAGCACTAGTGGTTACATTCTCTGTGAGCCTGCTGACTTGGATGGCAGCCGGTGTCTATACTTCTTTTGGAAAAACACTGCCTTTGCTACTCCACAGAAGAAAGTACAGGGTGTGGCAGAGGGGGAAGGGAGGGTATAGAAATTTGAATTTCCACTCCACTGTACAAAGCATAACATCTGGGGTTCTAAGTCTCTACAGATCTACATACTGTATGTCTAATCAGATTAACTGACACCAACTGTAGAGGACGTTTACTATTATAAATTTTGTATGGTAAAACACGCCTAAAGGTACAACCACATTGCTGTTGACTATTCAAACACATTCTGTATCTTTGTTTTAACATTTCCGAGCTTCATAAAAAAAACTATTTTTCAAATCATGCTCATTTTTCCTCTCTTTTCCTTAAACCTGGTTTCAATTAGTAAGTCTTTCCAAACCACTACATTCCATTAACACACCCCGCCCCCACCCTCCCTTTCTGCCTAGCTCTCTCGCTCCACCCTGGCTAGAATCCCAGGTTATGATGAAGCGAGGTAAAACTGCAAGCAAGGAAAACTTTCTAAAACTCCACCCATGGCAACACATTCATAACATACGCGTTATAGATTTTATACACACACACACAAAAGTTTTTTTAATACGGGTGAAAGGATGTTGCTTTAAATGCGCTGTGCGTAATGGCAGAGTGCGATTCTTTTTTCTCGCCCCCCCTGGGCGCGCCCCTCAACTGCAGAAGAAGCAGGGATGTACTAAGGGAAGTTCGAGAAGTACTAAGGAGCTCGAGGAGTAGTGAAGTAAGAAAGACCAATCCAAAAATCCACACCCACAGCCTGTTGGCTACCCTAATAAATTTTATCGGACACTGTTTTTAATAATAGAATAAACTTTAACGGACATTGCTTTGACTAATAGAATAAACATTATCGGAAAGTGCATTTACTGACAGTTGTTGCAAATAATTACTCTGACAAAAAACAGACTAGAAGCAAGCAAAACGTATGAATAACTTTGCTTGAAATTATTTTCCTAAAAATTATGTTTTTTATTTATTTTTACCCGAGGCTGTTAATTTAGCAGGCAGTAAAACGTAGAGAAAGTTAAGTGCAAACCAAGTCGCTGATCATGTGGGGTGGGGACACACACCCACTTATTCTCGAGTTTAAAGTACTTAACTTGTCCCTAGAAAACAAATGAACACCCATCCTATCTCGGTGCGTTGAAATGCTATACTTTATAGCTACTTAAAAAAAAAGTTTTGTTCACAAACAATGTAGCCTACTCGATTAATCGCCACGTAATTTAATAAGTATTATTACACACAACATAACCCTAATTCACTTTTAAAATAATAGAAATGAGTAGGAATATCAGAATTATATATTCTTACCTCTATGAGCAGTCTGCGCTGCAAGAAATTTAACACATCAGCTTGAGCATCCTTGGCAGTGAGCTGTCCCTTCCCCGCCTAGAACTGGCAGTCTATAGAAGCACTTTTCAAACAAAACTTTATCTTCCAAAACACTTCTGTTTCTCGATCTGCCGGAGTCTCCCTCGGTGTCCAGGGCCTTTCACTCCCCTCCTCTTGCTCTCCCCTCAAAGTGCGTTTCACCTTTTTTCTAGCGTGCGTGGCTGTTACTCCGGGCGATGCAGAATGGGTGGTTCGACATGGAACACAGGGTAGGGCTACTGAACGTGGAGCTCGAGAGGGAAAAGGGATACTGAGAGGGAGGTAACTGGACGTGCAGAAGGGAGTGGCCGTAGTCACTCTGTGCCTGGGCCCACCCAGTGTTACACAGTCATTGCTGACTGCTCCAATGACATGTAACAAAAAACTTTTCTACCTCAAGTTAGCAAACGTAATACACTCCTTTTGTTGGAATAGTTTTTATTTAAAAACAGCTGGAGTAATTATTTAAATGCCTAAACCAACCATTGTTTATATATTAAAAGCTAATTGGATATACTTAGTTTTCAGTTTTGATTTGGTACAACGCCCTGTTCTGGAAAATGGAATGCACCTACAAACTATGTGCAAAATAACCTTGTCCGAAGGCTATTTCTCACAATGCATTACAGATCTGGGACATCAACCGTTCGAAGTGGGAGTGAACATAATATGGGAGTTACAGTATTAAAAGTATGAATTACTGCCATCTAATTCCATAAATTGCAGTGGCCCAAAATAACAGAAAAAAAGGAATCCTGACACCTTATTGAATTCAGGCAAAATCATTTTGAAGGCAAATGGGTTCGAACTCAGATTATTGGGTGTACCATCGGGTTTATAATGAATAATCTAGTCAAAACTGGTATAGGTATGTTGCACCATTTGGGACACTCCTGATTGGACTTAATTACTAGGTACACCAAACAGGGGCGCCGCCAGGAATTTTGGGCCCCATGACAAAAAATCAAATTGGGCCCCCTCTGTGCAGCAGTTATCACCATATCTATTTTTTGGGGCCCCTGTCAGTCATGGGCCCTTGGAATTGTCCTAACTTTCCCCCCCTATACGGCGCCCCTGACACCAAATATCATGTAGCCTACCATATAATGCTCTTTTGGGATATGTAGACAAAGTTAGGCTTGCTGCATTTAAAACCAGGGGCGGACTGGAAAACAAATTCAGCCCTGGCACTGTAGCTACACCAGCCCACATTAACCCAACCACACAAACCCAAACAAACCCACCCACCCTATCCATAGGCACACACACTTCACTTGCTATGTCCATGTAAAGGAGGTAGTGCTAATAAATATTATAAGCACTATAGTACAGGGTTTTAAATATTTCTACTTGTCACTGTACAAATTTGAACTAGACTTAGAAAATGCAAAAAAAAGAGCATGGTCATTTGAAAATTAAATTCACCCTGTACTATATTGAAATACATTATTAACACATTACTATATAATTTACTTAGTGAAATTAATATATCTTTGAAAATATACACTCATTTTATGCATCTTATTTTGCACTTTAATGCACCACACATTCTCAGTCAGAGACAGGTCAGGACTGCAGGCAGGCCATGCTAGCACCCGCACTCTCTGATTATGCAACAATGTGCTTGTAATCCGGGCAGAATGTGGTTTGGCATTGTCCTCCTGGAAATTGCAGGGACATCCCTGGAAAAGACAACATCTGGATGGTAGTATATGTAGGGATTAACATTAACGCTTGTCTGCTTGACCAGGACAAGTAAAAACCAATTGTCTTACAAGTAAAATGTAGACTGCACTTGTCCGACGGACATATGAAAAAAACTTAATTTACCAAGTGCTGAGAATGAGCTAAACAAATTAATCTGCCTTTGGTTACTTGGGATGTGCCATGAAATTGGTGTGTGTGTGAGACTTGTGCCCTAGGTTTAACTTTATGTTCTCAAACATGGTATTTCAGACTGAGTACTAGATGGCTAGCTAACGTTGTATGTTGTGCACTTTTCCGGTGGTTACACTGACACACAGCTCTGTTTACAAGTGCTCATTCGCTGTTAATACTTCATCAGAAAAGTAGGTTAAAGTATGCACATATAAAGGCTGTGATTTATTGTGTACACATAGTTTACCGTGGTGATATTCAAAGTATTTCTGACATTTAATACAGTAGCTGGACAAAACAATTGCTCATGACAATGGTGGCCAAAATTGAATGAGTGTCAGAAATAGTGAAAAAACATCAAATTTAGAAGCACTGTGCAGGGGAATATTTCTTTATAGTGAAACTTAATACCATGTTCCTCAATTTTATTTTTTTCTTACTTGTTTAAATTTTTTGTAGATTTTTCTCAAATTTCCTCCCTTCCCAATTCCCTCTAATACTGCATTGTTGGCAGCTCCACAACTCATTGGACAGAACTGCGCATGTTCCTCAGTTTCTGACTATTTTATTAACATGCATGAATGTTATGAAGATTTTGAACGCTTCAAAATAATATTTACGATTCAATATAGCAATTGACAGATATTCTGCCCAAAAAAGTGACTCTGTTACCATGGTAAACTTACAGAGGTAGCTTAAACGTTTGTCACATCTTGATTCTCGGTCACAAATGTTAACAAAAATGCAGCAATATACCATGTTATTTCTAACCTGAAATACATACTTATTTGAGAAGCTTTTGTCAAACATATTGGCTAATAAATCTGAGTGACTGGTAGATTTTAGGCCATGTAGTAAATGTGATGGTACTTCACATTGAATTTAATAGAAATTGCGTTCTAGATGTATTTTTATTTTTTTCTAGATGGCCTTAATTCCCCAGATGATGGCCTTGGTGCGTTCACAAAAAGACCTCTGTGAACACAAATTATAATGTGCTGTTTAACCCTAAATTTGCTGGTTTCTATCTGACACAGACACATATGTTAATCCCAATACTTGAAACGTCTGCTTCGGACAAGTACTTTTGCTACCTGACAAGTAAAACACCAGGCCAATAAAGTTAAACCTGCACTATGTAACGTTTTTGAAAACTAGAAAGCAATACAAAAATGATGTTTCAGGACTAATAAACATTAGGAACTAGCATATTGTATCCAGGGGTTGAAAAACTAAACTGAAATAATACAAAATTCAGATAATAGTAGAATAACAAAATCAACATTTCACAATATTACACTGGAAGAAAAATTATGGACAAAATAATAATTTGTATTTTTGGAAATTGGTTATATTGTCCCTGGATTATTCTTGTGTTCAGGAAAAGCATCTATATATAAAAAAAATTATATAAATATTAATGTAAAATTCAGGCCGACAGGACAAATTAATGGAATGTTACATAGTGCAGCTTTAATGTCAGCCACAGATATGTTGCTCCAAAATGTGTACATATCTTTCTGCATTAATGGTTTCCTCACAGATGTGCAAGTTTCCCATGCCATTAGCACTGATGCTAATACCTGACGCTAATAACAGCTTGGATGGTCTTTGGCCTGGAGAACACAACAGCTGTTTTGTCCAAAATCTATTTGAAATGTTGACGCTTCAAACCACAAAACACAATTCCACTGTGCTACTGTTCATCTCAGATGAGACTGTCACTGAACCCAGTGAATTTGGCTGCGCTTTTGGACAGTGTAGATGTATGGCATCTGCTTTGCACAGTAAAGCCTTAACTTGCATCTGTAGATGCAGTGGTGAGTGGTGTTGATTGACAAAGTTTACCAAAGTATTCCTGAGCCCAAGTCAGGATATCATCAGAGAATTTGGATGGTTTTTAAGACAGTAACTTCTGAGGGATCGGAGATCACACAGAGTCAGAAGTGGTTTTCAGCCTTGCCCTTTATGCACTGAGATTTGACCGTATTCCATCACTCTTAATTATATTGTGCACCTACACATGAAATTCTACATATTTTTCTTTGGGGAAAGTTGTTCTCAAAGTCTTGGAGTATTCGCTGATGCATCTGTTGGCAAGTTGGCGAAACACGACCCGTCCTTGCTCTTGAAGGTCTAGGTCGTTTTTGGAGGCTCCTTACATGCCATGATTACACGATTGCCTCACCTTCCTATCACTTTCTTACTTCAACTTGTCACATCACTATTAGTCCTAATACTTTTTTGGAACATATTGCATGCATTCATTTCTAAATAAATGTTAGGTAAAACATCAAATATTTAGTGTTTATACGTCAAAGTACAGTACATTTATAAATCACTCTTCTAAGTTTTTATCAGCATTTTCTATATTGGCCCAACCTTTTCAGAATTGGGGTTGTATGTTTCCTAGATCTCCCTTACTTTAGCCTAGTCCACTACTGTTAAATGGATTACACAGACAAAAGCACTGGGGATCAAGTGCAGTAGAAGTTAATAGCTTGCTACTGCCTCATTGATTATTTGACAGTGTATTAATCCAGCTTTCTTCTCTGCATTTTATTCCTAACTCCACTGCACTATTGTCTGCTGCAGTAGCCGCATCAGCTGCTATTTCGTCTCCCTCAGAAACAGCAATCATGCCAGAAGTTTACACATTTATTGAAAGGATAGCCCCTTGAGATGTAGCATCTCATTTTCAAGAGGGTCCTAAAAGAGTTAAAACTCTTGAATCGAGTTTCCTTACTTTCATGAATTTGGTATTGGTTAACTGTATTTCAAAATGATGTAACTGATGTCAATTACAATGTATATCCTCCAAAGTGGAATCTTTTTCTATAAGAAGTGCACAACTTTTGACCCAAACTTAGTTGTTCCAAATTTGGTACTCTGAATAAACAGGACTAGTAGGCACAGGGAGTTTGTCTGATGGGAAAGGAGCCCTGCTGCTAATGTATCTCACTGTTCAACCAAGGTGAGGAGCCAACTGAGGTAAAGAGATGACTCAGCAGTCTTGGGGGACAATTGAAGTTTATTGTTGCAAGTAAAACCAAAGCATTTTGACTTTTGGCCTTGTACAGCGTTTGTTCGGAAGTTGAAAAAAGTTGTAAAAACATGTACATTTTTTTTATTTAATTTTTGGAGGTGAATAGGCTCAAGGGCTGATTTTAAAATTCAAGTGATGGCTGCACATTTTCCCTTTCCCATTAGTCAAAATCTATTTGTGAGAAAGAAAGTATCAGGCATAAATAATATAATACTGTAAGTTTATTATCCTTTCTATAAGCTATCGTACTGATGCAGTTTTAGAAGTTAAATTGTTTTTCTGTGAGTGTTTTTTTTAACCATGAACAAAATGATGCTGGTCAGAGGAATTCAGTCCATCCAAGCAAGACATAGTTTGCCCACTCCTGACATAGATCATACCATGGTATTTCTGAACCATGAAAATACAATGGTATTTTGGTAAAACAATGGTTTTAGCCTTAAAATATGATGGCACTATTATTTTCGAATAATTTATACCATGTTGAAGATCGGAATAAAAACATTGAAGTATAAATGTACTACGGTCTCAATGCTACAATATTTCATCCTATACATCATAGATCTGAATAATGAAGTGTTGAGCATGGTTTAAGTATGATAGTACTTTTATGCATTATTTACTATTTTAGTATTGGCAGGTATAATAGTTAAATACATTGGGCCATGAAGGATATCAATGTTTCCAGTCTCTGTTTGTGGTGGTTTGTTTTTTACATTTATTGGTGTGTGTGTGTGTGTGTACATGTATGCGCATGAAGCCATACTCTATTTGTGTTTGTGTTAGCATACATTGTTACTAGCACACAGGTATGCGTGTATGAGGGAGTTCACGTGTAGGGGCCGTGCTTGTGTGTTTGCCAGTTACGTATCCTTGAACCACCCTTCTCACATCCTTGGCCATGTTACACCCATGTTAAGTGAGGGTAAAGAACAAATAGGCAAATGAAGGCAGAGGTGGCATTTGGGAAGCAAAAATCACCTTTTTCCATGCATAGAAATATTGACAAGCACAAGTACAGATCTTTTGGAAAGTAGCCCAGTACATATGGAATATGGGTTAAATTGGGATGCAGCTAGAAAGCAAACAAAGAGGAAGTGTCTGGTTGGCTGTGTGTGTCGGTGTAGGGAAGAACAGGGAGTGGCATCACACTACTATGAGTCAGGTCCAACTCTGATTTTGACTCCCAAAATGTACCCCTTATTCCCTACACCGTTCCATACTTTTGACCAGATCCCTACCAAAGGTTGTGTGCAATCCTAAGGATATAATTCTTCTCATCAGGATATAATTCTTCTAATCAGAAGTTGCCCTGGACTACAGATTGAGAATATGTTGAAGTGCTTTTATACAAAAGACACTGCCTGTTTTGTTTTCATTGTAGCCTGTTTATTCATGTGGAGACGAAAGTGAAGATATAACCATATACTAATGTATCTATATGTTTTTAAGGAAGTCCTTTTAAAAAGAATGTCTGTTTGTCTCTGGGAAGAGAGTAATCCTCAAATTTGCATTGAACATAAAGGCAATCTCTTGTGCACAAAACTTTCACAAGGAAACTTTACTGTAACCAAGATAAAACCTATAGGATTTTCGAAAGTAGGTTTTGCTGTGTGTCATCCTAACAGTTGTTTAGCAAATAAAAAAATGTGTTTTAGCTTGAAATTGCAAATGCTTTCTCCTTTCAGCTAATGTTATGTTAGACTTTAATCTAATTGGAAATGTAAACCCAGTCTAATCATAAAACATATGAAATGGTGGCCATGGTCCTTTCGGAGGTCTAAGTCCTTGCATACAGTATGTATCCACAGCACCATCCGTTTGAATCCAGCCCACTGCACTAAAAGCAAAAATGCTCTCCTCTAACCTTCTACACTTACCTGTCCAATAAAACATAGAATGCCTGAACAACTTGCTGACAAAAAAATGTAGCAAATGTTTATCTGCAAGTCGGGTTTTGCATGGGTGTATTTCAGAAGTGGCCACCTGCCAAACTTTGCTGCACTTACACCTGAATACCTGTTTGACAGAGTGCCCCTTAGGTGTGGTCCACTTTGATGATCAGTTGCAAACATTATACTCACAGTCTGCTGACTAACATTCGCCAGGCTCTTACATGCAATGCCCAACATGAATCAAATTACCACGTAATAAACTGTAGTCACAATGTGTACTATTTCAAAATGCCTTCCTATCTGCGTCTACCGTTCAGTTTCCCAACAACTCCTTGCCATTCTTTGCGAAACATAAGGAATGTGCCGGTGTCCAAATGGTAGGATATGTGAGAATCATGGGTGTGTCTGGTGAATGTTACTTTGCTGTAGGTGTGCCTGCCTGTGTGAACCGGAGCAAATAGCTGGTGCTGCAGTCACGGTGAGTCACAGCATGGGCCCAAATAGCACCATATGGCCTACACAGTGCACTTCTTTTCAGCAGAGGTCTACAGGCCCTGACCAGAAATAGTGAACAAAAGATGTCATTTGGGACACATCCAGAGGCCCTCAAGACTACAATACAAACACAGCCACTCGAAGCGAAGAGGAGGGAATGTCTTCTTAGGATTAGTAGGGAAGGATGAAGGTCTGGGTGTGTGTGAGTGAATAAGAAGACTTGCATTACGTTTTGTTTGAATCATACTAGATCATATCAAATTAAACAAGCAAACAAACAAGATGTGAATGGACCCACTAACAGATATGACAAAAGCTGGATAAACATTTTTAACCGTGTTATCCAGATGCTTTCAATTCAAACAAGAGGATTCACATGCCAAAACGCTGCAGCCCAAATGCAGATAATCAACTGGAATTCCATTCCGGTGATTCAACAATACAAGCAGTGTGTTTAGTGGAGAATAAATAGCCTCTTGTCCATGTTTTTAGTTCTTGAGATCAGTTGATACATCATGAGGCTGCATTCATGATATGCTTTAATAACTTTCTCCTCAGTTCAACTTAGATACTATGCTGTTTGTTGTTTTACTTACTGTACATATTTACAGTTCAGCAATAGCTACAATACAATACAACGTATGCATTGCACATGTTCTGTAGTTTTGGCTCTCTCCAACACATTGGATTTGAAATAACAAAAAAAACTAAACATACAGAGAGTCAGACTTAATTTGACTGTAGTTAAAAATAAAGTCACCAAATGTATTATTTGGTTGCAAATCCTTTGCATTCAATGACTACCTGTAGACTGCCACACTGACATCACCAGTTGCTGGGTATCCACCCTGGTGATGCTCTACAGTAGCCATCCTCCGTTCCTGTTTTCTGATCATTTTAGCCTTCATTATTAAGGTTGGGTTACTGACTTGACTAGTCAAGAACATGTCACTATTTGGCCATGAAAAACAAATTGGTTGCTTGAAAACTATCTTTGGATTAAATATGCTGCAAGGTAAAGTGATATCCAATGGGTATTGAAAAAGTTGGTTGTATCTGAATATTTTTTCTTGTACAGTTAAGAAGTCATACCTCTACCATCAGCATCTACATCATCAATGAAGACAAGTGAGTCAGCTCCATCGGCCATTAGTTCCATTAGTCTTTTGTGAATGGTAGTGGCTGTCACATGCATGTCTACACTGCGAAGAGTGTTTCTGATGTCAGACAGTTTCTTGTTTTTGTTTAATTATGGTGGGCATTCTCTCATTGTTTCATCAACTGTGTCACAGGTTATTTGGCATTGTTAACCTAATCAGGGCTTCTTCTTAATATACCAAACAGTAGATTAAACATAAGCTGGGGTATCTTTAATTGCATTTTAACTTTGTATAAATAAAAATACTAAACCTAAAATCAAGAAAACATGCACATCTCACTTGTGAAGATGATGAATTAAAATACATAAACCTAGTAATAGTCAGCTGTGAAGACATTTGTCCAAATATTTCCAGCTCCATGAATAGACTGTACTATTAACAAAAGGTGAAATGAATGAAAATACCCTGAAAATAAATCTGAGAGTTTGTACTTTAATCCTTATCACCATTGTATAATTTAAAATCCAATGTACTGGAGAAAAGAGCCGAACCAACAAAACTTGTGTCACTGTCCAAATATTTACAGACTGTACTGTATGACATAAAAACAATTTTAAAATGTGCATGGGCTTGTTCTTCTTTTAATGTTCACTTCTTCTTTTATTATGTGTAATATGCCGATCCAACTTTCATTTCAACCATAGATTCTAGGGTGTTGTTATTTGGCCCCCAGGATACGGAATAAACTTCAAAGTAGAATGGAGTTGGGAAATATAATCCTCCACAGAAATTTCAACACATTAATAGGCCATGTGATGTTTCTTTATTTATGTATATTGTATTTTGTATATCTCAGTGAAAGAGTATTAAATAAAATGTATTCAGCACTCAGTTGTTAAAGTGACTTCTAAATGTGGAAAAATATTGAACATAAATTATTGGTCAGAAGGGTTGTTTGTGTCACTTACAGTTATAGGAAATTCAGAAGTATTATAACCACACTAATAAAATGTGTATGGAAAACATTTTATAAAGTTATAAAAGCCCTCGAGTACAAAATGAAAACTTTCAAGATCTTGCTTTTATTGAAACTCATTTCTCCATGTGTGCCTCTTGTGGTAGTTTCCAAATGTCACTAAATGAAATTGAAGCATTGTTGGAGTAAAAGGCTATATACCATGAAACATATGTATTTGCCATTGTTCTCATTGTATTGAGTAGAGAATTAAAAAAACAGTATAATTGTCATACCTAAATAATATGCTAAAGGCAACATAAAGGCACAATAGCTGTGCTATTACTTCCTCTAAAAATACATTTAAGATCCACATTACATCAGGAATGTCACTTATCCATCTCTTCAATATACACTGAGCTCCATAATTCATTGGACAGTGACAGTTTTTTGTTATTTTGGTTCTGTACTCTAGCACTTTGAGTTTAAAAGAATACAATGACAATGAGGTTTAAGTACAGACTGTCAGCTTCAATGTGAGAGTACATTCATACGTATCAGATGAACCATTTAAAAATCATACAACCTTTTGTACATGGTCCCCCCAAATTGGACAGTTCAACATAATGTAGAATAAAGTAATAACTGTTAATAATTGTTTGCATATACTTTGTATGGAATGACTGTTTGAAGTCTGAGATGCATCAACATCACCAGATGCTGGGTATCTTCCCTGGTGACGCTCTGCCAGGCCTGTACTGCAGCCATCTTCAGTTCCTGTTTGATTAGGGGACTTATTGCCTTCAATCTCCTCTTCAGCATGTAAAATGCATGTTCACTTGGATTAACATCTAGTGATTGACACTGCCAGTCAGGGGTTTTCCACTTTTTGGCCTTCAAACATCTCTTTGTTGCTCTAGCAGTATATTTAGGGTCAATGGCCCTCATTTATAAAACGTGGTACGACCAACAACAGGCGTAGGACGGGCGTACACTGGCATAAAAGCAAGGCATTTATCAATTTGAACGTGAGCGTAGGTTGCGATAAAATCTCAAGCCTGAACTTGTGTATGCAAGTTCTCCAGTGTGACTTCCTGGTAGCCTATATTTCAGAACTACAAATTAATTTTATACAGCACATTGCTATTAAGTGGTTTATTTTTTTCCTTTCACTTCGAGATGTCCTAGAACATGAGGGCTTAATTAGGCATACAACAATTTCAAGCAAATAATACAAAAATATATTAGGTCAATCGATTTGTAATGTGATTGGTGAAATGTTTATTCAGTCGCTTATTAAAAAAAGGTCACCTGGCTCTGTTAGAGGACCTTAATGCTTGCTCTCTATGTTGGGGTTTTTGAGCCATCTGGACCTTTCAGCGAGAGATCAGGGACAGGTCTGGTATAACACAGCCAACAATTAGTCGAAGTTTGCCAGCAGTTTTGGTGGCTCTCAAGTCCTTTCTGCTAGGTATATTTAATATCCATGTGATGATGCTCGGCAAACTGTTATTAAAAGACAATTTTATGAGATTGCTGGGTTTTCAAATGTGATTGGGGCGATTGATTGTAATCATTTGCATCTGTAGCCACCATCAATGAATGATTATTCATTTATCAATTGCAAAAACTTTAATTCTATCAACGTTTAGATCGTATGTGTTGCCAGGTTGTTTGTTCTGAATATGGAAGCCTGTTAGCCTGGGGGGACATGCAATACTTTTATTTTTTTAAACTGCAGCGTTGGAACAAGGCTACAGGAGGGCTCACTGCATGGCTGGAGTCATCTCCTCTATGAGTTACGCCTGCATACAGTTATTATAAAAGTTCTACATGAGTTCCTTATAACATCGCTTGCAAATCCCCAAACGAGCAGGAGCGTAGGTTCAACAGTGCACACGCACGCACACGAACCACAGTGGAGAGATGTATAGGTTTGCTAAAGGGCAGGTGGCTCTGTCTTGGGTCAGCGAGGGGGGAGGGACTCTGCTATACACCCCAGACCAAGCCTGCAACATAATTATGGCATGCGGGGTTCTCCACATTATTGCGCTGGAGAACGGGGTGCAATTTAATGAAGATCAGTGGCCACCATTGGGGGCTCTACGAAGGAGACAGGATCTAATTCTGCACTTCTAATATAATAAGTGCTATCTTTGGGTAAGAAAGCTAATTCAAAAAATACAATGTGGGAATGTTATGTGAAAATAATAATTTATTTGAAATGCACTTCAGGTGTTTATCGCTTTCAATGACTGTAGCAGTAACCTCAGTCCACACTGCATTTTCCCTGGATCAATCGATGCCTGACTTTAAGCTTCCAAATAAAACCAAGCGGTTGGCCTGCACCTGAGACCTGAGCATCTCTATTTCTATCTCAGAGAAATTCATTTTCTTTGCCGGATGTCACTTATTCATGCCGTAAATTTTAAGAGCGAGGCCTCTAACCTGTGAATATATGTGACCGGGATATTTCAATTAAGTTTGATTTCAACAGTCTGATTTATCAACACCCATTAATTCGTATGCTGGAACTGGAGTGATACGAACATTTCGTGAATCACATGTGAGCCTCGTCGTTAGATGATTTCTGTGCTCAGAGCTACGCTGGTTTCTACGCACGTTTGATAAATGAGGGCCATTGTTTTGTTGCATGATGAAGTGCCGTCCAATGAGTTTGGAGGTATTTGGATTTATCTGAGAAGATGCTAGGCAAACTTATTGCCGAAACGTTGGATATTCTCAATACAGTTTTTTGGAGCAAGATACCTTGAGTGTGAGTCTTTATTTGTTTTGTTAACTTTATCTGAGAAGATAACATTTTTCTGTAGACTTCAGAATTCATTGTTCTACTTGTGTCTGCAGTCACATCATCGATAAATACATCTTGTGGTGTACCCTTTGTTGTCCTGCTGGTGTATGTCTTCTATGTATGGTAGACTTTGACACATCTACACCTGCATCCAGTAGTGTTTATGATCTGTTGGGCTGTTGTTTTTCACTTTAGAGATTATTCTCCGGTCATCCATGACAAAGGTCTTCCTCTGTCTACCGGGTCTTTTGGCACAATCCTTGATTGGATGAGTCAATTACCGGATCTGAATCCAATTGAAAATGAATTTAACATGCTGAATAGAAGACTGAGGGCAATCCCTGAAACAAACAGGAACTGAAGATTACTACATTACAGGCCTGGCAGAACATCACCAGGGAAGATCCCCATATTGACAAATATTACTTTATTCTACATTATGTTGAACGGTCCAATATTTTTTGGTCCCCGAAAATGGGGGGTCTATATACGAAAGGTTGTATGATTTCTAAACGGTTCCTCTGATATATATGAATATACCCTCAAATTAAAGCTGACAATCTGCACTTCAACCTCATTGTCATTGTATCTTTTTAAACTCAAAGTGCTAGAGTAGAATTATAGCTCTACATAAAGACGGCCTAGGCTATAAGAAGATTGCCAAGACCCTGAAACTGAGCTGCAGCACGGTGGCCAAGAACATACAGCGGTTTAACAGGACAGGGTCCACTCAGAACAGGCCTCTCCATGGTTGATGAAAGAAGTTGAGTGCACGTGCTCAGTGTCATATCCAGAGGTTGTCTTTGGGAGATAGACATATGAGTGCTTCCAGCATTGCTACGGAGGTTGAAGGGGTGGGGGGTCAGTCTGTCAGTGCTCAGACCATATGCCGCACACTGCATCAAATTGGTCTACATGGCTGTTGTCCCAAAAGGAAGCCTCTTCTAAAGAAGATGCACAAGAAAGCCACCAAACAGTTTGCTGAAGACAAGCTAATATAAGTTACTTTATTTGTCCCCCAATCGGGCAATTTGTTGTGCAGCAGATAGTATAGTACAAAACACAATCACACACACACAATACACATTAACCTACTGTACCTAGAAAAAACAGTAAACAATCAATAAATACTAGTCAAAGTTATCTATGGTGCTTTGTAGAAATAAGATGTAAAATGTCTGCAGGTACAAAAGAGTGTTTATATGTGTTGGTTCTGAATTTGGGGAGTTCAAAGAGTAATACAGATGGAAACATCTGAAATTCAGCCTGTAAGGGATGAGAACTGTCTGACAGGATAGATTTAACCCTTCTTAGCATCTGCTTCTGATAAAGATGATCTAGAACTTCCTGCTTAGATCATGTGATGAAACTGCTCACCTTAACCAACCTGGAACATGTTTTATTTTTATAGTGATGGACCCATACCAGCAGATTAAGGAGGTGACAACTGTCTGAACAAAGGACCTGTAGAAAAAGGTCATCAGGGTCTTGTCCAAATTAAACTTGGCCAGCTTCCTAAGGCAATACAGGCACTGCTGGCCTTTCTTGAAAAGCAAACTAGTAATTGGCTCAAAACACAACTTGTCATCAATAATGGATCCTAAATACTTGTATACTTTAACAACCTCTATTTCTTCAACATTTTGAAGTTTCCTTGTTGTTCAGTAAGCTGACAATAACTGTATCATCAGCAAACTTCACAAGGTGTTGGTTTTCAGTCACAGAGTGACAGTCATTTGTGTATAGAATGTAGAGGAGGGGGGAAAGAACACACCCCTGCAGTGAGTCTAATATCCAGCCCACATGGTTGGGCTCCAGTTGGAACTGATGCAAGAGCTTCTCAACCAGCAAGTTGGGCTAAATGGTGTTAAAGGCTGACGCGAAGTCCACGAACAGTAGTCTGGCATGGTTTTTGTGGCCCTCAAGGTGTTTAAGGATGAAGTTGAGTACTGTTACAGTTGCATCCTGGACCCCTCTGTTGAGTCTATAGGCAAACTGTAAAGGGTCGAGGAGGCAATTCGTCCTAAATGTCCGTTCTCTTTTGATTAGCTTTTCAAAGGACTTCATCACACGTGGCTTAAGGGCTATGGGTCTGTAATCATTTAAAGTCTTTGGGTGGCGATTCTTTGCAACAGGGACTATAGTTGACTGTTTTCATAAGTCAGGGACCTTCTTTTGGTACAATGATTAATTCAAAATATAATAAAAAATGTGGCCTAGCTCTTCCGCACAACAAGAAAGAACACAGTTCCCAATGTTGTCTGGGCCAGGACTTGTTTGGCTTTGCGGTATTTAAAGGTGTTCACAACACTTTGTGCAGAGAAACAGACAAGCTGACTAAGGACATGGATTATTGGAACCATATCCTGTGATCTGATGAGACCAAGATAAACTTATTTGGTTCAGATGGTGTCAGCCGTGTGTGGTGGCATCCAGGTGAGGAGTACAAAGATATGTGTGTCTTGCCTGGAGTCAAGCATGCTGGTGGGAGTGTCATGGTCTGGGCCTGCATGAGTACTGACGGCACTGTGGAGCTACAGTTCATTGAGGGAACCATGAATGCCAACATGTACTGTGACAAACTGAAGCAGAGCATGATCCCCTCCCTTCGGAGACTGGGCCGCAGGGCAGTATTCCAACATGATATCGACCCCAAACACACCTCCAAGACGACTACTGCCTTTCTAAAGAAGCTGAGGGTAAAGATGATGGACTGGCCAAGCATGTCTCCATACTAAAACCCTATTGAGCATCTGTGGGACATCCTCAAATGGAAGGTGGAGGAGCGCAAGGTCTCTAACATCCACCAGCTTTGTGATGTCGTCATGGAGGTGTGGAAGAGGACTCCAGTGGCAACCTGTGAAGCTCTGGTGAACTCCATGCCAAGAGGGTTAAGGCAGTGCTGGAAAATAATGGTGGCCACACAAAATATCACTTTGGGCCAAAACAACATATCGGGCCAAATTTGGACATTTTCACTTTTTTGCCAGCGGTTTAGACCTTAATGGCTGTGTGTTGAGTAATTTTGAAGGGACAGCAAAGTTACACTGTTATACAAGCTGCAAACTCTACTTTACATTGTAGCTAAGAGTCATTTCTTCAGTGTTGTCACATTAAAACTTATAATCAAATATAATTATCCAATTCCTGTAATACTACAATATGCTTAACTAAGTCATTGTTAAGGACAATCTGTTATCTAGGAATCAACTCAAATTTGTAAAATTCTAAATATCCAAGGTAGTGTAAAAAGTAAACACAGAAAAATACAGTAACTTTCCAATAAACGTGTCATAGATAACAGCCTGATTTTCATGGTTGCCATAGTTACTTTGTCATTTGATGCACTGTTGTGGGGATTTCCCCACAACCCTCACATGATTCAGACCGTCCGTGGTCCTATCCCTTCTTCTAGTAAGCTACAGAAAAGAGGAAGAACAAAAAAGTGCAGGGAATGGGAGACAGATTGAATTGCGGTTTCCACTGCTAGATATGAGTCACGAACATGAGGAAAGGACAGAGGGAGGTTTTAAAAAAGACTATTCTGGGATGGTTGGCTGCTATAGCAACATAATAAGCAAGTGGGCGGGTTCTTGCAGTTATGTTTCCATAGCAATGCCCTGTGTGTATATAAATATCAGCTGCCAAAAAGTAATTGTTAGTGTTGTAACAAACAATGCATAAATGACTACAGAGAAGTTATTTTACACTTTGTGAACACAAATATTGTCTATGGTACGTGCATTGGGCACCACCTAAAACACAAAACAATCAGCTACCATCCACTTAGTAGATAGATTAAACTCAGTCCTTTGCTCAAGTTGTGTAATGTTTAACTTCACCCAGAATTTCAACAGTGCACTGAATAGTTTGTTGTCCATCAAGAACTTTATTTGCAATTATAAAGGAAAAGACAAGAGTTTAGGTCATTGTTACATCAGGTGTCAATCCAGACTCCAGTAGCACCATGTTAGCCATGTATTCAGGGCCTCAATGATTACCATTTATTTCTCAAATTGTATCACCCAGGTCATTGTTCTTTGAGTGAGACCTTGTCACTGTTGACCCCGCGTGTGATAAGAGCCTTTTGCAACAGTGTTGTGTGACGTTTGCTCATCCTTGTTTAGCTTGTACTCAGAGATACCTTCCTGTGGAAGCAACATTCCTTCAATAGTTGGAAGTGTTCAAGCAAAGCAGCAGTGGTGGGTGGGATTGACCCTCCCCCCCCCCCGAGGCCTCCAATACACTACTTTTAACCAAAGTGCACTATTTAGGGAACAGTTTGCCCTTTGAGGAGTACCATGAGCCTCAACAAGCCATTACATGCAGCCTGCCACAAGTAATCTATCTGTTTGGACAGTGTGCGCTGATTACACACACACCTCCAACCAGTACACACAAATGCACAGACACTGCTAACTTTTTATTTGTGAATACTGTCAGTTATTACCATGTGAACCTTAACATCCATGTGATTTTGCTAACAACATTGCTTCCTCTACTGTCAGACCAGCCTGCAGAGGGCGCAAAATAGCAATCCTCTGCATTGCGACACACAAAAGCCATACTTTAGAACTTTCTGATTAAACTAACCAAAAGGTATCACTCGAATAGCCCCAGTGGCCACATTTCAGTTTGCTTTGAAGGGAGCTAACAGTTCCTTTTTAACTGTTACACTCATCCTTTCCAAGGCTGAGCTAAGCCCAACTGCAGAATCTAGGTCACGGCACCAATAAGACTAATGACAACTTCCTGTTGCTAACAATATAAGTGCGGAGTGAGCATACATTTTATACCTCTTCTACACCTATTACCACATAATACATTATATTACAATATCAATGTTGTAAACTGTAAAAAATATAATTTGGTTTGATTTTAAATACATAACCAGAATTGCCAGCCATTCACAAAGGAAATTTAATGTACATCTAACGTGTCATTAGGAAATGGATGTCGAAAACCCAAGGGTAAAATATTGCAAAACTGATATCGGCCAGGACATATACTGAAGGTATGCCTAGAAAAGCAGGCTGACTGCGAGATTACTGGCTGCTAGGAGATTACATGACTTTTGCACAATTCAAAGAGAATGTTGCAGGATCAGGTGGCTAAGCTTCCATGGCCACAAAACAAGCATGCAGCTGGAGAAAACTCTGGGTAAGTTCTGCTAGTGACAATTTTTCTGACTCACATACTCAACAACATTAACACTACACTCTGAGAAATTAGGGTATGATTTGATTTGATTTGATTTATTTAATTGTATCAAATGCCTTACACACATGAAAAGACATCAAATACAATCGAGGATAAAAACACAATAAAGTCCATGACTTTATGTCCATTGTGGTCCTCAACATATAACAACAGTACAAGACAAGACGCATACACAGTGTTTGACAATCAATGGCATACCATAAAAACATTATTATTATAATTTTCTATTCTGCTACTCTCTCTAGTAACCAGGTCTTGATTCTCTTTTTAAAAGAGTTCATGCTGGAGATTAATTTAATTTGCCGGTCTAACTGGTTCCATTGAACTGCCGCTATATAGCCAAAAGTTCCTTTCCCTAACCTGGTCTTAAATTTATAAGGACACAGGTCTGATATGCTGCCCCGGGTGAAAATATTGTGTGTGTCCTTTACCTTGGTAATAAGACAC
>JACXGM010009190.1:0-27898 GCA_016801145.1 Umbra pygmaea
GGGGGGGGGGGGGGGGGGGTGAATGCTCTCAATATATTTTCCTGCTTTTTTGTCCTTAGCCAATCACATGCCTGACTAAGTCCCGGGGACCCGTTTTAGCCCAACAGCACCAATATTCACATTTTGTATAATCCAGAGGCCTAAAATCGCTGAAGGCATTTTCTATTTAGTTTGTGGTGTAACTCGGTGCATACCGTTTTCTAACACTTCTGTACAGAGAAGTAAATAGTATGTATGTGTGTTTAAACTCCAGCACTCTTACTGACACAATGATGAATCAATCATAGATATTGAATGTTCTCTCAGACTGCTTTGTCTTCATCAGCGTGTTGTTGTAACTGCAGGTCAGCCTGGCTGCAGGTCATAAGTTTGACCGCGACGTTGAGCTGCTGGTGTATTACCAAGACGCCCATAAGCCTACTGCTATAGTAGAGGCACCTCAGGCTTCTGCCAAGCCAGGTGAGTGGGAGGGGGTGCTTGACTTGGATATTTATGTTTGAATGCATAGTCGTCTACTAACTTCATTCTTGTTCCAAGAGGGGAAAAAAAAAAGATTTGATTACAAAGTCTATCTCGCTCTCTCGCTCGCTCTCTCTCTCTCTCAGGCTCTTTGATGGGCGACCCAGTGGTCATGCTGAGCCTCTACCCAGAGTTCCCCAAGGATGTGATGTCATCAGTGACCTCATGTGGCGAGTTTCTCTTTGTGGTGGATCGCTCTGGCAGCATGGATTGCCCCATTCACGCTGGGCCTGATGCACAGGACCGCATTGGCAGTGCCAGGGTACACAACCCTGACCTGGAAATCCAAGTTCCCTAATTCTTAGTCCTAATGCTAACCCTTAAAATATCCCTAGTGGCAGAACACATTTCAACCTAAACTCACAACAACAAAAAAGTATTTAGTAACTGTTGTGCCCTGGAAAATAGATGTTGATATTAATGGAGCCAGGCAAATTAATTTGTTTGAAGGAAATGAATATTTAATATAATGCATGTTATATAATCCTGATATACTGTAAAGAACACAGTGTTTATTAATTGAGATACATTTTTGGCAAAAGTGTACACTGTCTTTGTAATAAGTATGTGATTTTATTTTAAAAAGCACTAGAGGGAGAAAAAACTGAAAAAAGAACACACCAGTGCAACAGATTGATTAAAAAGCCTGGTAGCAAAGTTTAAAAAGCAAGGTACTAGGTAGCCTAGTAGGGATGTTCATTTAGCTCTGCAAGCTTTTTGGGTCCAATTTGCACAGCTCAGATGTTGTCAATGAAACATGCCCAGTGAAATCCAGCAATTTTTGTAACCTAGAGCTTGGTTAATTTCAAATAACCTAATTTCATGCAGGGTGATGTCCTACCTCATTGAAAAATATATTTTGTCATTTTAATTTCCTGTTTCCTGTCTAATGTTTTTAGATAACTAAAATAGAGTCTGTGAGGGATACCCAACGAACTTTTATTCTTAAGCTTAATTGAGGAATAATGCCTTAAATGGAACTTCCTAAACCTAATAGTAAACCCAATCAAAACACTATGGCCAAAGATAAGTGTTTCCTGAACTGTGAGCCAGAAATGGTAATGCAATTTTATTAAATTTTTTAGGTTTTTATATACCTATGGGGACATCATGCACCCATATGTAAACATATACACACACACAGTCCCAAGTGCTTAATACAGGACTTGTAGATACCTATTTAGTAGTGCCATCCTGTACACACAGTGGTTACTGTGTATCAGTTCTTTACACTGTGTCCTATGTGGTTTATTGAAGAGTAAAGACACTTGTTGGCTTTCTCTCCTACAGGACACCCTGCTGCTCCTGCTCAAGAGTTTACCCATGGGCTGCTACTTCAACATCATTGGCTTTGGCTCCACTTATCAGTCCTTCTTTCCGTCAGTATTCCATTCTTCTAACTCTTCTTAATCAGTTCCCGTCAGCTTCTTATGCTACGCTCAGACCGATTGTGAATTGAGCGTGAAATTCGCTTCCTTCATTGCTAGTTGGATGCTTGAACAATTTGAATCCACGCGCGCGTCCAAAGCGAATAGGACACGAATAAAGCGAGTGTTTGAAGCGAAATAGACGCTTGTTCAAGGCTGAATTGAGGTGACGAGAGTGTGCACCTGCTCAGGGGCGGCGCCAGGCATTTTCCCCCAATGAGACATAAACAAATCACCATACTCTTAAAACTATTAATAAGGGACTGCACAATTAATGTGTTAATATTGCTCTAACACATTTTGTGTCAAATGTTTAGCATTATAAAATGGCAGAAGTAAAAGTACAAGGCTGGGTTCATCTGTTTTTTTGAAGATTTAATTAAAACCTATGACCAGGTAAAGGACATCATAAGTATCCATTGACCATTAGGAATATATTTGACTCTTTGTTTTCAATTAATTCATGACTGTTTAAGTGTGAACTCTTTACCCGGTCATTTTGGTGTTAATTGGTAGTGTTGGGGAGACGGGAGGTCTGCAGGTTGTCAATGCAGACTTCTAAATTCATAACACCATATCAATTATCTTAATCTGACAACCTCAGCTATTTGAGAATGTATTCATAGAGCAAATTGTGAAGTTGGAAAAATAAGTCTGCATTATAATTTAGACAATTTGAATGCCACCTTGCAGACCAGACTGAGATGAAGATACGCGAGCTGGCATTCTCCTTGTTGGCAGAGAAATGTTTGGAAACCATGGAGCTGGCTTTTGTTATACAAAATATTATGGACAAAAAGCAATTGAACTTTCCTATTTAAGAGTTTATAATGTGAAAGACCATTTGTTGACAAGCAAATACTCGGACCACACTCGCATAGCGGGACACTTCCATATACATGCGCGCTACCCCTACCCTGCTCTCCCGAGCTGCCTGATGAGCGAGATAGTAAAATAATGAACTTTTTTTGGTTTTATGATAAATGGAGCCAGCCTCCAAAAGTAATTAACCTGTTCTGTTTTTTTTTTTTTTAAACAACACTATACAGAAAATATGTTCTTATACACTAAAGTTGGTTGTCTTAACATTAGAATAACAATGTTTCATATAATCCAGATTCAGATATGGAATACATAAAATTCCATACAAAATTAATATGTCTCATATATTGAAATCAAGTTATGTGATTAAAGATCTGCTTTGTTGTGCATTAGAACCACACCAGGCATTTAGTCATATTATGAAATAATTTATTGAGGCCAAACATGAAATAACATTTTAAACTGAAAAATGTCCAATATGTACGAACTATTTACTGCCAATATCAGCCGTCCTCCATGTTGAATAAGTCCCGGGAGTTCAAATCATATCACGTGACATCATCATGTGTCAGCAGCAAGCAACGTCACTTCATCATGTGACAGACGGGCACACAAAGAGGTAGAACTTGTTATTTTAATTGCCTCTTCCAAAAACTCATTAGAAAATACCAACCCCATCTCCTGCTCCCGAGCCGATTTAGTTCTATCCATGGACTTCCGTTTTGGGAAGTTTTTAATTAAAACTAATGACCAGGTAAAGGAAATCATAAATGACCATTGACCATAAAGGAATACAATTGACTCTTTGTTTTCAATTATATCATGACTGTTTAGGTGTGATCTCCCTTTACCCGGTCATTTTGGTGTTAATTGGTAGTGCTGGGGAGAGGGGAGGGCACATCTAGGTTGTCAATGCAGACTTTTAAATTCATAACAGCATGGCTCTATCAATTATATCTTCTTGATCTGACATTCTCCGCTAATTGAGAATGTATTCATAGAGCAACTTGTGAAGTTGGAAAAAGAAGTCTGCATTATTATTTTGACTATTTGATTGCCACCTCGCAGACCAGATTGAGATCATGAATAGAAAGCTGGCATTCTCCTTCTTGGCAGAGAAATGTTTGGAAACCATGGAGCGGGCTTTTGTTATACAAAATGTTATGGACTAAAAGCAATTTAACTTCTCTATGAGTTTTCAATGTGAAAGACCATTTGTTTTCACGCAAATACTCGCTTCACAAACGTATCTCTTGCATAGTGGGACGTGTCCATATTCTCGAGCGTGTAGTGGAAAATAATCCTTATACGATAGAGAAATATCAATAATCCAAGTTCAAAGAATTATTCCATACAGCAGTTCTTATGATCCAAAAAAAGACTTTATTGAGCAAACATAAAGCCGAGCATCTTCAGCATCAGAATACCCGAAGAATACCAGAGACATCAAGGTTGTACAGCCATTTTATATGAACCCTTATCCGTTATGCCCACCCATATGATAATTACTGGGGCGGCCCTGATCAACCTTGTGACCTTTTCAACCATTGACTTTCACTGTTTCAAACCATGATGTAATTGGTCATCCCTTTATGTTAATGTGTTCACACGTGTGTACACATGCCCTCAAATGCCCTTGACAGTAACATCCCATGATGTACTTGGTGGCACAAAACCCAGAACTCCTTAAACAATGAGGCTTTCAGGCCTGTTTACTCCCAACAGTTCTACTGAGGCCTTGTGGCCTTGTGGCCTCCTGCTTGAGGGTATTAAAATGCACGGTTGTGATTTGATTCTATTGCATTACCAGGTGTTTTAATAGCAGTTTAATAATTATACAGTCTACAAAAACAGTTAGGCAAGTCCTTCCGTATTTCTAACAGGCTCTAATAGTATTTCAATACATGTTGTTTCAGCTCATATGTTTCAAATATAGGTATGTTCATAATACTCAAAAGTTGTGCTGATTACACTGTTATTTATAATGCATTGATTAACATCATTTGATTAAACACATGATTAATATATTGATTACATAATTAATATATTGTTCAATACTTCAACTTGACACTCAGGGTGTAGATATAAGGCATACTATTGGTTCAAACATGTTAATGAAAAGTATAATGCATCATATATGGAAATTCAACCACAAGCGCTACCTCAAAAATGCTCTCCCGAGTGAGCTGCCTGATCAGCGAGATAGTACAATAATAATAGGACCTACTTCAAGCGATAACATAGACATATTATAGACATTTTTCCCCTTTGCCTGTGAAAGTTGAAAAGCTCAGCATTCCTGTCGGATCTCTGACTTGACTCCTACTTTCGATCATCCATTCCACAAAGACAAATGTGCCATTTCTTTGTTCAGGTTATAACTGTAAAATAATCTGTAATTTATTTTAGTTTTTATAATAAATGGAGCCAGCCTCCAAAAGTAATTAACCAGTTATGTGATTTCATTTTAAAACCAACACTGTCCATAAACTATGTTCTTATACACTAAAGTTGGTTGTCTTTACATTAGAATAATAATGTTTCATATAATCTAGATTTAGATATGGAATTAATAGCATTAAATACAAAATGAATATGTCTCATGTATTGAAATCAAATTGTCATAAAAGATTTGCTTTGTTGTGCATTAGAACCACACCAGTCACATTACAAAGTAATTTATTGAGGCCAAACAATAAATGAAAAATGTACAGCATGAAAAATGTACAATATGTACAAACTATTTACTGCTCACTGCAAATATCAGCCGTTCCTCCACGTTGAGTGAATGTTGAATAAATCCGAGAGTTCAAATCATATCACATGACATCCTCATGTGTCAGCAGCAAGCAACGTCACTTCATCATGTGACAGCAGCAAGCAGGGTCCTGATTGGTTAACGCGGCGCGAACAGACACAAAAGTTCAGATTTTTTAACTCTGGCGTCAGATGCCAATTGGCTTCAAACGCGAGAATGCACAATGCGCACCAAATGAAATCACTTGCGCATAACGCGTGTCAAGTCACGTTGAGAACCTCAATTCGCCTCTTACGCACGAACTGGATGTGCGAACGAGGCGGAATCGAGTCCATCGCACCGCACTCAATGTGCCCATTGCGCAGTGTGACCTCCAGACGTGCATAAACTCCTCTTTACATTGACTTAACATGGAAATCAATCGCTCCAGACTCTCAATTCGTGTTTGGTCTGAACGCAGCATTAGAATGTCAGTTGATCATAAACACATTCAGATGTTGTAGGTTCTGTTGCACCAGACATTATATCCATGGTTTATAGTAGTGTTTTGATGACCCTTTGACCTTGTGTGTCTGGACATCAGTAAAAGTGTGGAGTACAGCCAGAAGACAATGGATGAGGCTCTGCAGAAGGTGAAGGGGATGAAGGCAGACCTGGGAGGTACTGAGATTCTCCAGCCTTTAAAACACATCTACAGCCAGCCCTGCCTCCCTGACCAGCCCAGACAGGTTACTTACACACCTTACATTAGGGCTGCCCAAGTCTGTTCCTGGAGATCTGTAGGTTCTACCCAACCCCATTTGTGCATTTCCTGATTTAGTTTTTCATTCAGCTAATTATTAAATTCAGGTGTGCTAAATTAGAATTAAAGAGGATCTCCAGGAAGAGGGTTGGGCAGTCCTGCTTCACATATACAAAAACATCTTAGATAAAGCTGTATCTATATTTGTATTAATGTTTACACTGAGACTAAAAGTCTTGCCCTTCCTCATCAGGGCTATACGCTAACCTTTTCCAATGGTGGCACTTGCGCTACTGCGGTAAATCATTTAGTTACTGGCAAAAAACATGATTTGGTTGCACAAATTATTCGCTGCACAGCAATAGATAAATTACCTGTTAACCATGCAGATTTTCAAGTACCAGAGTTGCTAAATCTAGAAAGCACAAATGGGCTGACATCTCTTTCCTACTCATTGTGGAATTTGGTGTCACCGCCCTAGTAATGCCAGCGGCCCGAATGCCCCTTCTCGGTGATCCGGGGCCACACAATCCAATGCACACTTCCTCTGCTGTGCACATTCATTTCATCACTCGTCACCGATCCTACAGTACCCTTTTGAAAATGTTCATATTTAAATGTGTCATTTTGATGTTTATCTCATATGAGATGCACTGTGAATACATATACCAAATACCTTTATTTACCTACTTTAATAGCTTTAGAGAGCAATATGATGTCATATATTATTAACAAAATATATAATTTGCACTACCAAAGTACTAACTTGTTTCCTCTCTAGGTCTCTTCCTGCCTCTTTCTCTTTCTCTCTTTCTCTAAAGCTTGTTTGAACTTCTATTTTTATGAGCATGAGTGAGGGCTTAAGACTGCATGGCTTTCACTCACAGTTATTTCATTCTCTTATTAAAAACATAAATACATACATTATATTAGCTACTAGTTATATTATCTACATTTTGCTAATTATAAATTAGAGCTCTTGCATCGATTCATCTATACTGGCTAACTAGCTACTGACTGACTTTAGAGCTAACTAGATATCTAGCTAGACACCTGACTGAAATATCAGCAACTAGTATCTACCATTTTGACCACTTATTATCGAAGTGTCAGTTTTGGATGAGTCTTTCTTTTTCTAGAACTGACGCATGAGTTAGCTAATAGTAGCTAATATAGACCTTTAGGAGTTATTTTTGTATGGAACATCTGCTACGTCTCTGCCAGCATTGGTTGTTTGCAATAGATATTGTTTATTTATTTACTTGGGACAGTGCACATTAATCAACAATCTTACACTTCTTTACAGACTGTAAATGAGTCAGATTATAGCATAGATGCTAATTTCCATCTGTAGTCCCTAACCTGCATGTTTTTTGATGGTGGGGGAAACCGGAGCACCCGGAGGAAACCCACGCAGACACGGGGAGAACATGCAAACATGCCATAAATATGTAATGTCAATCTTTGACAAATGAAGACACTGCTATATTTTTTAACAGCCTAACATTCCCTTTACTTCACTTTCTGTAAAGTAATAACAAATTTGACAGATATTTCTTCATGTTTTGATTTGGAATAGACTGCAGTGTTCCCAATGCATTTTTGCATGTATGGAAAGAAAAGCTATTATAAAGATTGTGAACATTACAATATTTTTTTAACACACTGCTAATATATTATTGAGTTTATGGTGTTAAATAAAAGGTGATGGGAATGTTTACGTATAATGTCTGCGAAATGCTTACCCCTGACTTGAGGAGATCATTTTTCCACTTATGCTCAGCTCTTCGATAAACCTGCCTGAGATGGCGGGTAGAATCAGCAAGCCACTGTTGAGATTAAAATGAGGCCGTCTGAGTTTTGATTATGAAGCCTGGATTAAAGCCTTCAGTATACTTGCGGTTGCCGACCTCGCGTGTGGCACTCGCAACATTGTTGCAGTCTTCTCCTGAACAGAGGTGTCACAACAAAGGAAAGGCTACCGACTTTGCTATTTCTACGGACGGAAGAAGAAGAAGTTAAACGATGGCAGAACTGGCAACAGGATAGATGTAAATGTCAACAGTGGCTAAGATGGTCTTAACTGTGTTGTTATGAACTGTGCACTGTTTTATTATGAACCATTAACTGTGTTATTATGAATCGTTTACTTTGCCCTTGAACTCGTCCATTATTAAGTTCAGGTGTTTCAGCCACACCTTTGCTCACAGGTGCGTAAAATCTATCACATAGCCATGAAATCTCAATAGACCAACATTGGCAGTACAATGGGTCATAGTGAATAGTTCAGTGACTAAATGTGGCACTTCCATTAGATATAAACTTTTCCTCAACTCAGTGTAAGGGTGAATCCCATTTCTCTGTCTTACCCCTTCCCCTACCCCTTCGTATTAACCCTAGCCCTTGTCCCTCGAAACCGAGTGGTAAGGGATAGGGATGAAAACATACCCCTATGAAATGAGACACCACTAGGTTACAGTTACGTTATCATACATCGTCGCTAGCTGGCTGCTACATTAGCAGAGGCGACAAGTGTTGATCACAAACATTCAAGATCTCAAACAAAATCCGTAGTTTATTTAACTGTAGACATGCATGGTGTCCATTCAAGGCTAGTCATTGAAATGCGGGACTGTTGTTCAAATCAGCAATGTAACGTTTCAATTAAGAACATGGTTGCAAATATATATCTACGGGACTGTGTAGAGCACAAAACAAGTCTGTCGTAAATTTTAAGTCAATTATTTAAGCCGAAAATACATTTTATTGGACTCTCTTGATGATCTGGCTGCCATTGTTGCCAGTTGCACACTTTAGGTGTATACATTGTGTAATCAGCAAAACAGCAATACTTTAGGTGTATATTTGAAACAAATCAGAAATACCTAAATTAACATTAATTTGTGATGAACATATCGTCCTCAGATCTTCTTGTTCACTGATGGTGAAGTGTGGAACACCAAGGAAATCCTGGATCTGGTGACGACAAATGCCAGCTCTCACAGGTGGGTCCAGTCACAACAAGCACTGTTGTTTATTTCTTGCTAGTTTTGGCAAGACACTCATACCTACCTGTTTCTTCCATGTGAACCGTAATAATAATAATGATGATAATAATAATAATAATAATAATGTTTCTTGTGTTTGTCCCTGTCAGGTTATTCTCCTTTGGAATTGGGGAGGGCGCCAGCTCTGCGCTCATCTCAGGAGCAGCCAAGCAGGGCGGAGGGCATGCACAGTTTATCACAGGACAGGATAGAATGCAACCAAAAGTAAGATTGTTTTTTTCTTCTTGATTGGGATTTAATATAATTGTCATCAAACCAAATACCAACAAATATGTAGGAAACAAATTTCTGGGACTTCCAAAAGTAGGTTCTGAGTTCTAGATTTTATTTTGTTTCTTTGCATTTAGTACCAACCTAACAGCCATAAGTGTATTTTGTAATATGTGGAAACAGAATAAGGGAGCAACAGCTTGTGCAAGAGAGGCAGCCTTATAGAATACTGTGTCATCAGCAGTGATGGGCAGTAGCGTCGCTACAAGTAGCGCCGTTACTAGGTTAAGGAATCACTTTTGCGCAAGTCAAAATCACACAGATTTAGCAGGTAAAGTCACGCAGAGTGTCGTCTAGAGTTGCTTTCAACTCCTCCCACCTCCCCCTGTTAGTTGTTTGTGGACATTCTTTTTTCCCAGTCCACGAGCCTAAAGAATCTCTTTCCGATATTCAGAAACGGTCCTGCTCGCAGCAGAGAGTGAGGAAGATATTCTAAACCCGGACTTGTTGAGCACAATATATTCAGCAAGGAGTTTGTACGATATTTCAGGGACATTGCCACACATTGCCACACACCCAAATGCCAAGCCTCTTTGTAAACTTTGGCCCAGGCCACTACAGTCAGTTAGAATTAGCGATTTATATGAATTGTGAAGTTTTATTTATACATTGTTTGCCAATTCAAAAAGTCAATTATTAGCAAAGAATGTTATTTGTGTTACTAGGTGATGTAAGATTATGAAGAGTTGAGTTGGATATTCTATAGTACAGATAGACTACTGCAGTTTCCTAAAATATTATATTTTGAATGGAATTGTGTTGTCATTAGATTATGTTTAAAATTAGTTTTACGAAATACTTCACTCATCAAATTGTGCTACTTTCCCCTGTTCTCAATGACACATAAAACCAACTAACCAAATGTTATGAAATACGTTTACCACATAATACAATAATAGACAATGTAGCCTAACAGAATAATAGAGGTGTATATGTAGCATATTACTGATGCATTAACTGATGTAATTTGTTAATATTCGTATCATAATGTGGTCATATGTTAAGCTAGCTAAATAATACAAGTAATAATATAGCTCATAGGGTTTGTGTCTGTTATACTGTAGTCAAATGTAATGATGGGCATAACTTAGGTCAACAAAGGTTTACTTTAAAGGTTTACTAACTCATTTTCTTTTTATCTGAAAATTATTCATTTGTTTTTATGTGTGCTTGAAACATTTAATTCAGCTCTATTATAGAAAACAATATAATGCTTAATGAGATAGAGATAGAATTAAGCAGTAGAACAAAACGATTCATTAAATAATCTTTTAAAAGATTAAACCGACTTCATTTAAATTCAATGCCATCTAAAAAAAATAGCTTAGATTTTTTTGTAGCTTAGCTTGCTACATTTTCCTGGGTGTAGCTTCGGTGTAGTGAAGCTTCATTTTGTGTAGAATAACTAGTAGCTTAGCTCACTACATTTTACAAGTAGCTTGCCCAACACTGGTCATCTGTATAAAAATAAAATATACAATGTCTCACATAGTTACACATGTTGTTTATGTATAAAGTGAACAATAAAGGACCTAAATATTAACCCTGAGGTACTCCTTTGTGGACTGTGAGAAATCCAGATTTAGTTAGAATGGCCTGCATTCTATCACCTAAGGTACAGTAATTCAGAAACCAAAGGCAGGTATCTTTCGCCAGGCCTAACAAAGACCGCTTTTTCAGTAAGACAAAGTGATTAACTGTATTAAATGCTTTTGACAGATCAACAAACAGAGCCACCCAGCTCAATTTTTCATCCACGGCTTTTAGAATATAATTCACAACAAGTGTGATTGCTGTAATTGTACTTTGCCCAGGTCTAAAATCAGAATAAAATGTATTTAAAATAATGTAGCTGTTCATTTACCAAAACCTCCAGGATTTTTTACATCTTACAGCTAGGCTGATAATTGTCAAGGACAGTTTGTGTCCCCGCCCTTATGCAGAGGGGGCACATTAATTATAACCACTGAAGTTAACCGTTGGTTTAAATTCATGTGTAACTATATGGGCACGGGCACCCTGATACAATCACTTATGTTTATTTAAAATAAACATCAATTTAAACCCATGATTCTTTTAAAGCTAAGTAAATAAATACATTTTTTTCACAAAAGGATCAGGCAGTTGTGGAAAACTGCTATCAAGTAAGAATGCTTTAAAAAATAGAGAGGTTTATAGTTTTTATTTGTCAAATTACCAGAATGCAAAAAGAGTGAACAGAAGAAAAATCTAAATCAAATCGATGTTTGGTGTGTATACACACAGAATCCAAAACACCTGGCCCAGGCTGGAGACCATGTTAACTTGTTTTCACATGTTTTATTGTCCATCACATATTTAATGTAAATGTGTAGGGGGGTACCCAGTGTGCGCTCAACGAAAATGAAATTGGTCCTTAACTTGTTTTAGCATACATTTATTTGCAGTTGGAACCAATATACAAACAATTGTAATATTTACATTGTTTCCTAATTGAACCCTTAAAGCTAGCAATTCAAATGATTTTTGAATGGATATAGATTTAATAAGAGAAATTGAAATGTGCACTGTAAACCCGAATAGTAAGCAGAACTCAAAAAAATGAAGGCAAATGATTACTTTGAAATTTTAGATTTCATAAAGTTATTCAATTGAGTTCAGAATACTTAAAATACCTTCAAACATTTTAGGTGACTTCATTTTGAGGCCATGAAACTTCAATTTCGTATAATGTTATGCGCAGCTTTACGAACAAAATACTGTCCATAATAGATTCACAGTGACTTCCTTTAGTCAGTGTAATGTTTTTCTGAGTCTCTCTTTGTACATTTTGTTGTGAAAAAAGTTAAAGGATGGTAAAATACAGTGACAGTTAATTTCATGAACTCTAACATTTTGAAATAATCAGTTGCCTCAAAATTTTTGAGTTCTGCTTACTATTCGCGTATACAGTGTGGTTACTTGTATAGATCGCTAATCCTCCACTAGGCCGATGTAATCGTGCTTTCCCCCCCAGCCCTAGTGGAGGAAAACGTTACTGACAATGTTAAAAGCTATGTTTTGTTAAAATTTTACTTGACTTGGGTTGCCTTATCTGGCGGTGCAAAAATGTGCAGCACATTGAGCTGGCTAAAATGAGAAGTAGCCTATCGGGTGTTTCCGTATTTGTTATAGGCCATAGAGAACATAGCAAAACAAGATTGCTAGATAAACAAATGCAAGCAAAACAAATTTTGTCACAGACAGGATGTGTCGGGTTTTGTCACAAGTTTAATTACGTAAGCTATAAAAACATTGTATAGTACAGCCTACCACCTTTATAACAAAGGAAACCACTGTTCGCCTATCAAGTAACACATGTCAAACTGACTGGGCTCTTATTAATTATATTACATTTGAAAATATATAGCCTAATTGTCATTTTCTAGAATTGACTACATTTAAGTGGATGTAAATGCTTACTGGATCACCTTAATTCTTTAGACTGAAACGTTTTTCTTCCCCGCAACATCGATTTAAAAAGTTTTTCTCTCTCGTTTCTGATTCATAAAAACGCAGTTAAGAATGACAGTCGTAAAATAACCTACACTATATTAAGGCAGAAAAGAGGCCAGAATGAAGCATAGATTTACTAAATAACTGAAGGCTACTAGAGTATTATATGGCCCTAATCCTTTTTATAAGGTAAGCTTCATAATTATTTTAAAGAATTTAAAAATGTCTCCTGTTTAGTCAGAGTTTAGCGACAATGTCATGGTTTCAAACCCGGTGTTTTGTTATTAATGTATTTATTGTATTTATCTCTAATGGAATAACTAGCTACATCCAGAGAGCAACAAGTTGGATAGAATGACTTTGCTGTATTTTCCTATTTGCCATGCAAAAGAACAATGTTACAACATTACTTGTAGAATGAGCTAAGCCCCTTTTCAGCACACACAGGATCATCAACTAAATGCACCTTATTAAGTCCCGGAGTTGTGTTATTATATAATATATCATATAATTATGTGTATATAGCTTGCTCTGTCACCCCTTGCCTTTTTTCAGGTATTGTCATTGTACTGTATGTTTCAAAGTTAGTTTCATTTCTGAATCCAGCCTAATGAGTTTTGGTGTATTTTTCTGTGTGCTTTCACGCTGCCTTCCATCTGTTGTTTGAAACACTAATAATAATCCTCCACTGGGTTCTGCACCTGCCAACTGCATTCTTACAGCTATGTCTGACAGCTATATCAGGGCTTGACATTAACTTTATTGGCAACTTGTCCTTAGGACAAGTAAGTCTATTTTTTACTTGTCCAATAGTTAAAACTACTTGTCCGAAGCACACATTGTTTTTATTACAGTTTTTTCATCAGGCATTATGATGTGCAACACTCTTGCATCACGCTGGAACGGAGGAAAACACACAAAGCATCTGATTTTGAACTCGCAAACTCCGGGATGAAAGTTAGGAAAGTTTGGCATTTTAAAAGTAGCCTACATTTACGGTATCTAGCTAACGGTAGACTACAGAGAGAGTGTGATATTTTTACGTCCATTTCGCAGCATCAGAGGGAAAATACTTCAGTCGACACATTAAGTGGAATCGAAATTAGGAACCGAAATTTGCGTTCTGATCCGGTCCGATTCTTCCCGGTTGCGTAGGAACCGGTTCCATAGTGGAACCGGGTTTCGGTACCCAACACTATGTGCTGCCATGGTGAGAATGCAGCTGGGGGAGCAAACTTAAACGTGCAATATGTAATTTTTGTCTGCCAGTGGGCAAAAGATGTACTTGGATGACGTCGGGAGGTTGCGTGGGATCATGGGTTTTGTTATCGTCGTCAATGACAACCTTCCAATCTAGCGTCTCCGGCAGAAGAAATGTTCACTGACAAAGTAATGTATTGTTAAAAAAATTATAACTTTATTCACGTTGTGTTTGGCGGCTACCTGGAACTTAGAACAACTAGAGCAGTCACAGGTTATATGACGCCATTTACGGGCGACAAAATGAAACGTCCCGTGTCTTCGAATTATATTACAAATTTCTCTGGATTTGAAAGTTAGTGGAAACATTTAGGATAATGTAAGTACACAACTAAGAAATATATATAATATATGTATAGGGATGTTTGCTTTCAATGCAAAGTATGGATTTTTTTATGGTTTTGATTGATATTACATATTGTACCTTTAACAGTTTTTTAATTTCAATACAGTATGGCATATTCATAGCCTGGGAGAACCCTGACGGACTTCCGGCAAATATAGATTTGCTCTTCAAGTCAGTCTGGCAAAGACCCCATTCAAGCCCATTTCAATTTTTCAAAATCGAGGTGCCAATCACAACCGTTGAGGCGGGCTTTATACGATGATGATAGCGCAGCTTTATACTTTTATTGGTTGAAGGAGACAATTACAACGATGGCTGCTGCAATGGAACATCTCCAATAACACTCGTTTGAATCAGCTATTGCGTCTGTTTTAAGCAATTTGAAATTTTCCTTTTTGTTAAAAACTGAGCAAAGAACAACATTCAAAGCCTTCATATCTAAAGAAATGTTGCGGTCTTGCCGACTCGACTTGGCAAAAGTCTGATATATATTCAATTGCGCCGAGAGGAATTTGAGCTGTGTATGTTGGTGATGCCCCTTTGGAAATGGGGTGTGAATGAACCTTGCCCAGACCCACTATCAGTTAGAACTGAGAAGGGTCTAGTGTTAACCAGGCTAGCATATTTAGTAATTAAGCAATAATTCAAATGTGTAAGGCTAAGGGACTGTACTGCACACTTCTATAGCTTTCCTCCATGCACTGACGTGGTGAACACAATGCTATTGCATCTTGAATGCAAGCAATACTTACCAAGACAAAATGCATTGTCACATTTCATCACTTACTTGTACTCAGACTCTTGGCACAGCAAAGTGGCATCTGGATTAAGTAGCAGGATCACAAACCAAGCATCAGACCAATTCATTTTATAATACCAGCTCATAATTCTTAAATTCAAAATTTCATACTGGTCTCAACATTTTCCTGGTTATATGGTTTTACTTTGTCAAAATCTGCAATAACCACAAGTAAAGTATCATATGCAGCTGCAATTTCCTGCTTGCCCCTCAACTCCTAACAATATTCTCCTAATTTCAGCCCAAGTACTACACATTATTGACTTAGAAAATGACTAAATCAAAATGCTTAAACGATGGTCCAACAGTAGGTATCTTTGGTCAAGATGAACGGTTAGTGTCTTGTCAAGGTATTTGAATGTCAACAAAACAGCCTTGTTAACATTAGGAATATAGCTTTACTATGGGGAAAGAAACTGATCAGAAAAATTTTAAACAGTGAAATTGTTTAAAAAAACAAAATTAGTAATTCAGTGTAGTGATTGAAGTGAACACGCATTGTCCTCATACATTAATGAAAGTAAATAAAGTATAGCAGTTCAGACAATAGAATGTGTCATAATACTATCCGAAGTAACAACAGCATGCGTTAGCAAAGACTTGCATTAGCCACTGTAAGTAAAATGTGAACTGGGCTAGCAACATGCTTGTCCGGACCAAGGAATTTATTTAAACAATCTATATACATCATTACTCTGTTAGAAAACAACATAAGTTGTTCTGATCAGTCTATTCTAGATGTAATTGTTTGGCATGCTTGTCTTTAAGCAGTTCTCACACTCGTATAAAGATAGTCAAGAACACAGACATTTTAGACGATAAACCAAGTGCTAATAAATGAACATAACATTGCATTACACAAAAAGAAACCATTTACTTACTTAAACCTCTATAGTCGATAACTCTTGTCTTAAATTGTAGGGATTTACTGAAAACGTCTGGTGACTTTTGCTGCGTTTTAGAAAATGTGCTTTATATGAACCTACACACGATAAGTTCCAGTTTTGTCTTAGGTCTTCTTTAGGTACAATTGCGCCCCTCTCCCCGTGGTTGTCCCCACTTTCTGTGGTTTAACCACTGCCATGTATCCAGGTCGCAATTGCAAAATAATTCCTTATACTGTACCTGTTTTTAAATAAAGGTTAAATGCTGGTCTCCACGTCACTGCTTTTGGTGATCACGTTTCCGCCTGGTGATGCCAGCTTTACATCTTCAGGGGGCTTTACGTTCTCCCTTCACATGACCACCAAACTGTATTGCTGCTACACAAAGACTATGGTCACAGCCCACCCATTCCTATCTTCATTGATGGACAATTATTGAACACTGATAAACAAAGTGACCTTATTAGTGACTGTGTACCATCAGATCCCCCACCCGGTACAGCCAGAAGAGGACTGGCCACCCCCTTGAGTCTGGCCTCCTAGGTTTCTTACTGGGTCCCACCTACTAAGGAGTTTTTCCTAGCCACTGTGCATCACTTGTGTTGCTTGCTCTTGGTGGTTTCAGGCCGCGTGTCTGTCAAAGCACTTTGTGACAACTGCTGTTGTAAAAAAGGGCTTTATAAATAAATTTGATTGAAAGTAAGAAAATGTTAAAGTTGTAAAAAAATGAAAGACATGATTAGGAAATCTGGAATAGCAGACATACAAAATATTTAAAAGATTTGTCAGAGCAGCTGTGATTTCAGGGGAGAATTTTAAATTTTTCATTGAGATTATCTTTCAGTATTGGTCAAAACAGGGATTTTCAGGTTTTTGACAATAACAAGGTTTGCAGATATCTATCACTGTTGGAAATGACAGATTCATAATCAATTAGCTATTTATTAACTGCAAAGCCAGGTTTCCAACAGCCATTAATTGTCCTATTTAACCTTTATTGCATCCATTATTAGTTATTTTTTTGTAACTATATTAATAATGATCACAATGCTGGATTCATATTTTTCTATTACTCTATTCTATTACAAATGTAATGCCAAATTAACTACTCACTTTCTATCAGAACACGCCTCTAGAAATAATTAGTGACATGTTCGTTTTTAAGGTTCCATACATCATTAAATTTTGGGCAATGATGTCATTTGTAAAAAAAATCTTTCTAATCAATCAGAATCTTTTTTAAAACATATAATTGCAAAAAATTATGTGACAAGCTATTTTACATATCTTATGTTATAATTGTCGAATCACTTCTAAGATTCAAAGTCATTTAAATGTCATTTCCATAATGCTAAACAAGGCTGGCAGATCGATTTTGAGATGACAGAAATCCTTGTATTTCAAAGTGGTTTGCCGACCAGCTGGCCACGGTCCATTAGACAGAGGCAACCGCAAGAGAAAACAAAGCAGTCGGCCATTTTCATCTTGCAAGAAATTAGTAACTTATACCATAATGTGCTTCTGAAATGACATTGTTTTCCTACTACAAAATGATTGCATAAAATAAAAAAAACTAGTGTATAAAATAAAGTAGTTAAAAAAAAAAAATATATAAATATATTTATATATGTATATATGTCACTAATGAGATAAGATTCAACAGCAAACTAAAGTTATAATCATACACAGTCAATGTGCCTTTGTTAAATGAACACTTTTCAGTGTAGACTCAGACACTGAACCAGTGTTAAGTGATAACACTGTAGTTTTAACACTACCCACTGTTAACAATTAACATCAATAACACTAATGTTGATTCAGTGTCTATGAGTCTGACAGTGTTATAGATCTAAATCTAGTACAGTTCTCATTTAAATGGTTTTAATTGAACCAGGGCTTATGTAAAGTTGAGTGATTCATTTCAAAGGTGTAACACTAAATAAGCTAGATAACTTAGTAAGATAAAATAAACCTAGGTAGCTAAGTTGACTGTTTCCGTGTGTGAGTGCAATGTTCAGCTTTGCCTGGAATTGGTACTAGCTGCCTGAAGCAGCTAAAAGTTACGTGTGTGACACCAGACGTTCTATCTCTATATGAGAGCAGAGGAAAATATGTGCTAGCTCGCGCATCATGTCTAACACAGTGGACTAACAGGGAAACAATACTACAATAGTGAAGTAGATTCACGAAACAGAACGTGTTCTGCTTACTCGCAGATGATTTACATTGGAATTACATGGACATAGACGGTTTATTTCTTTTCAATAAAATGCATAATCGATTTGAAGTTTAACGTATCTTAAACTTAACGTTAGCTTTCTAACTAACGTTTAACCAGCCAAAAAATAAGCTAAAAAATCTAATTTCCTAAAGGTACTTTTATTGCCTTCTTTCTACCGAGATCGACAACATAGTGTCACATATCCTGACTGGATGAAGGTAGAGACAGGCGCGAAGGTTCCAATAATCCAATGACTTTTATTAAATGCAACCAAAAGACTGCCACGAGGGGCCATACGGATAATGTGTCTATATAAAGATAAGAGAACACGCAACAGGATACACATAACAGGAGACATTGATCAACAGGGGAATGACAGAAACACTCAACCTAAATACTGACATAACAATAACAAGAAACAGCTGGGGACCACTTAACCATGACGTAACCTAAATCAAGACATGAAACCGACACAAGAGGGAGGCAAACACCACACTAGGGGAAGGAACCTGAACAAACACACACAGAGCAGAAACAATGAGGACACATGAGGAAAATAACAAAACTAACTAAACCACTGTGAAAAAGCACTGAAACCAACAGAAAAGAGTCAACATCACAGTCCACCCTGGGCTGAATGTGACACAGTCCTTGTATCCAAATTGTATTATTTTTTTAATCACTCCCTTCAAGATAGCTGCCTTGTGCATTGGCCTATGATCTTGATGCATGACTATAGTTAGCAGGTTTTTTAGAAAATAATAGAATTTATTTCAGACAGACTTGCGTCAACAGCAATTGAGCTGACCACCAACAGTGTATTTACAAATCTTATCAGTGTTCTGAAACAGGTGTAGGCCAAAGCTCGTGCTTATATTGCCTATCCTTTTTAGCACCTCTAATTTTTATACAATACAAATAAATACAATTTAATGATTTACATCAATCTGTTGTAAACAAACAAAAATAAACAAAATACAAAAACTTTAGAATTGCGCATTCAATACATTTGCACAATCCAAATGACAACAAGCACAGCTAGCTCATGTATCACTCTTTAAATGGATTCATATAGTTTCACTGCATTATTTTTAAATAGTTTTTTCAACTTACTAAGTGTCCCACATATTTTTAATTCCTCATGACAGTTGTTCCATAGGTTTACACATTTAACTGAAATACAATGGTATTTTGCATTGGTCCTAACTTGAATGTTTTTAAACATACTAGTTCCCCTTAAGTCATGTTGACATTCTCTTGCTGTAAACAACCTTTGGATACCTTCTGGTAACTTGTGATTTTTTGCTTTGTACATGATTTGTAATGTTTTTAGTTCTACTAATTCTTTCAACATTAGAGCCTTTAGATCTATAAAAAGGGAGTTTGTGTGCTCCCTATAGGTGGTTTTCTTTATTATTCGTATAGCTCTCTTTTGAAGCACAAAGATCGAATTGGTGTTTGTTTTATATGTATTTCCCCATACTTCTACACAATAAGTAATGTATGGAAGCACAAGGGAACAATACAAAGTATATAATGATTTTTCATTAAGAAAATCTTTGACTTTATATAATATTGCAATTTACTTTGAAATGTTGTTCTTCATATAGGATATGAAGCTTCCAATTTAAGTTATTGTCTATAATCACTCCAAGAAATGTAATGGCCAACACCCTTTATATTTCAACTTCATTAATCATTTGTTTTACTTAAATTCAATGTCAATGTATTAGAATAAAACCAATTATTTAGCAGTACAATTTCTTTTTCCATTGTATCCAAAAGTTGTTTCAGATTCCACGCATAACAAAATAGGTTTGTATCATCAGCAAATAAGATCAGTTTTAATACTTTGGAAACCTAACACATTATTAATGTATAACAGAAAAAGTAATGAGCCCAACACTGAGCCTTGGGGAACCCCACAAGTTACCTCCAATAATTGAGATTTGCAATAATCTATTTGAACATATTGCTGCCTTTTTCTCCAAGTAACTACTTATCCAAGAGTGAGCTTACCCCTCTAATTCCATATTTTTTTAGTTTCTCTAATAGGATGCCATGGTCGACAGTATCATGCTTTTTTAAGATCTAAAAATACTCAGACTGTATATTCTTTCTTTTCTATTGCATTTGATATGTTCTCTTCAAATTCTATTAATGCATGTGAGGTTGTTATGTTACTTCTAAACCCATATTGTTGATTTACTTTATATTATGTTTTATAATAAAATCATTTAATCTTATTATATTAATTTTAATTGTATAAAATAATTTTTCCAATTTTTTTGAAAACGGTGAAAAAAAGAAACAGGCCTATAATTTGAAAAGGTCTGTCCATCTCCTGTTTTATATATAGAAATAACTTTAGTCATTTTCATTTTTTTGGGAAATACACCTTTTTGAAGGGACAAGTTGAATATATGTACCAGGGGTTTCTCAACACACTGAATAATATTTTTTACCACAGACATATCCATATCATTATGTCTGTTGACTTCTTATTTTTAAATGATTTAACATTATCAATAATTTATTTTCAATTTGTTCTTCTTACAAACATAGATTGCTTATTGGCATTACCACTTTCTCTTTCTGTTCTGCTTTTACTTCCAGTCCCTACAATCTCTCTAGCTAGATTGGGACCAACATTGACAAAAAAATCATTAAACTCATTAGCAATTTGTTCCTTATCACTTATAATTACATTATTGTTTGTCATTAAATTGGTTGGGCAACATGTCCGTCCAACTTTGTTTCTTACTATTTCATTTAATATTTTCCATGTATTTGTTATGTTAGTTCTGTTATAATCCTGTTATTATCCAATGATTTACTATAATACTCTCTCTTACTGCTTCTAATTATATGTGTCCATTTGTTTTTATATGACTTATATACTTGCTCTGCTTCTTTAGTTCTTTTTAATTAAAAGCTTATATAATGTATTTTTCCGTTTGCATGCTTTTTGGATTCCCTTTGTTAACCATGGCTTTTCAGCAAATTTCTGTTTCCCTTTTTTCCTTGCTAAACATAAAAATATGTTATTTTAGACATGAATTTGTCATGGGCTTCATCTATATCATCAACATAAACTTCCTTCCAATCTTGTTTTATAAGGTCATCTTTTAAATAGTTAATTGCAACCTGTGTTTTATGTCTTATTAATTTAACCTTATTGTCTTTATTGGTCACAATACAGCACGGTATAATTGCAAAAACCAGCAGATGGTCACTTACGTCCCTAATTAGAAGTCATCTTATTATTATTTTTTCAATAACATTGGTAAATATATTATCTATTAAAGTTGCACAATGTGTTGTGTTTCTACTTGGGCGTATAATGAAGAGGTATAAGCTCATACTGTACATTGCATTATTGAACTCTGTTGTTGTATTGCAGTCGAGTGGGTTTAATAAATCTATATTGAAATCTCCACAAACAAAACACATTTTCTTATTGCTTATGCTGTCATACAACCCCACTAATGCTTCCGTAAATGTTTCAATACAAGAGCCCAGCGTTCTATAGATTATAATTATATTTTTTGCCCTTTCTATCTCGATTTCTACAGTAACACACTCCATAACTTTATCTTTAAAACTCTGCTTTTGTAGTTTGAAGCAATGTACAGAGCAACCCCCCTCCCTTTCTTTTTTCTCTTTCTATTCATAAAAAACATCTCATATCCTTTTATTTCGCACATTAGGTTTATCTAGGTTTGCCTGCATTGATCTAGAATCCACCCACCCAGTTTCAAAAACAAATGGTAACTTCTCATTATCAAATAAGAAAAAATGCAAATATTTAATCACTTAAAAAAGTAGTCATTTCGAGTCATCTGTCTCAAGTCTAAGTCAAGTCTCAAGTCATGAATACCAAGTCAAATTCAAGTCGGGTCTTTAATCAATTTTAGTTAAGCAAGCCTCAAGTCCTCAAATTTGCAACTGGAGTCTGACTCCCCTACCTCTGGCTGACAGCTTACATCACCCTTCTCCTTGAAGAGAGGAATTGTAGTCAGATTTTGCTTAAAACTTTATCAGGCCTGCGATTCACATCGATGACTTCAATATAAACCAGTTCAGCTCCAGGAGACACTTCTTGACATATGCAGAGTCTGCTGGGAGTTGTTACAATGAAGAAAGGCCATATTAATAAGAAATCTTGACAGTTGGGAGAAAATATGTAAAAATCTTGGCAAATCTTGCAAAACCATTAATTTGTATGTCCTACATGCATAGCTAAGTCTAGAATGTGTCCTGTTTAGTTATTAGAGGGGGTTGTTTGGTTAAAACAGTTTCATTACTTTTTTTATTTTCCTCATGTACTGAATATAATCACTTTAACACCACTCCCTCTCTCACACACTTTGTTACCCAGGTGATGCAGTCTCTCCGGTATGCCCTGCAGCCAGCAGTGGTGGACATCTCAGTCACGTGGGATGTTCCAAAGGGGGTGTCGGTCACCCCTCTGTCTCCACCAATCAGAGTAGTCTTTCAGGGTCAAAGGGCACTGCTGTATGCCCAGCTCACTGGGGAGGTAATGACTTTAAATACCGGTACTACATCTGCCAATGCTTTTATTATTATTACTATATTATTAGTTCTATTACTTGTGTTTTTATTACTTATACTACTACAACTCATCTGACTTCCTGTGAGTTTTTTCTGGTGTCTTTTTTGGATTGCCACTTCTCCCTGGAAATTTTGTTTTTCATAGTTTTTTGTTTCTACTAGTTTTTGAATGTTATTGTCATCGTCTCTACCCGCTGGCTATCTGGGTGTGAAGTGGGACTTTAGTTGGCTGACACGAATTAGAGAATAAGTGGAAATACTAGCTTGCATTACAGCTAGTAGCTTGTTTCTCAGTGTGGCCTGTGAGCTGTATAGCTCAACTACATTGATAGACTCCCAATTTACTTTTACTGGTATAATATATCATCTGATGGAGGTTTCTGCACCCTTCTCTGGATTATAATACACCGGATTTTAACTGCAAAATGTTATTCATTGTATTTCGTCTCCTACCTGCCTTTCTCCAGACATGCTGTCTGGCCAGCTCTACAGACTTGGCTTCTCTCCTTGGCTTGCATTCTGGCAACCTGGTCTCCACCTGTTTACCATGGCCTGGGCCCCAGATGAAAATTTACACTATCTTTGTTTATAATCTGCTGGTGTGGGTTGTGTTTCTGTGGTGTCTTTAACAGCTAGGTTCTGGTACTGGTTGGTTTGGTATGTTCTGTCCTGGACACTTAACTGGATCTATAAATTGCTGTCATTTATCAGCAATTAGACTTTCTGCCCTGGAGTATTAAAGTTCACACCTAACTTTTTTCCTCCCTAAAATCTGCTACCCTCTTTCGGATCTACAATCTATGAACGACAATTACTGCTCATCTGGCATTCTACGTAGACATCTCTACTTACATTGGGGCTCACATCACAATTGATCTGTAAACACTGGTAGCAACATGATCTCTCTCTAGTCTCAATCCCGTCCTCCTAGATACCCACCATATCCAACTGTAAACCTTTTTCTTCGCCCCCTCCATTCTACAACCATCGGTACCCCCACCCCACCCTGTCGACTACCAATTTTGCCCTCCCCAAAACCTGTTCTGTTAACAATAAACATCCTCTGCTCCATTAACTAATACTAGACAACAAATTTGACTTTTCTGTCTAACTGAAACCTGACAACAGCCTGATGAATTTTTCTCACTAAATTCACGTCCTCAGCTCCCTAGTTAACACCTGAGCTCAATTCTCTGAAGCAGGTTGGCCGGCATCTAGAATGCCTGGCTATCCCATCCACACTGAATCCTACAAACATCACATCTCCACAAACAGAGATGCCCTCAGTGCTGCCAGGTCCTCTTACTTCTCCAACATCATCAATAGCTGTAACATAAACCCATGTACCCTGTTCTCAACAGTCAACAAGCTACGTCAGCTCTGCCATGACACACATAGCTCACCCATTCTGCCTGCCAATTCCTTCCTTGTACAAAATCACAAAAATCAATGCATTGTTGTCTGGTCAGTCTCCCTCATCCCCCACCCCAACTGCCAACTACTCACTCTGTCCACCGGCTGTCCAAATTCTTGTTCCCTGGATCCCATCCCTGCAGCTCTCATTAAAGCCTGCCTGCACTCTGTCCTTACATCACACACATTGTCAACCTCTCTCTCCCTCACACATGTCACTGTCCCCTCTATCTACAAAACTGCTGCTGTCACCCTCATATTAAAGAAGCCCAGACTGGATCCCACCATCCTTAATAACTTCCACCCCATATCCAACCTCCACCTCCTTGCCAAAACTCTGGAAAGGACTGTTGCCTCTCAACTCCAAAACCACCTCCTCAACATGACCTGTTTGAGCCCCTCTAGTCTGGCTTCCACCCACTCCACAGAACAGAAACTGCACTACTCAAAGTTGTAAATGACCTCCTCGTCTCTGCTGATGTTGATGCCCTTAACAAAGACCTCCACCAACTTGCTCCCCCATACCTTTCGGATCTTCTTATCAACCCACACGCTCACTCCAATCTGGTACAGCAGGCCACTTCATCATCCCCTGGTCCAAGCTACAGAGCTTTGGTGACAGGGCTTTCTCCAGGGTTGCTCACAGGCTCTGGTACTCCGTGCCTCAATCCATCCGTGACTGACTCTTAACATCTTCTGCCACCGCCTTAAGCTTTTTTGTTTAAACAAGCCATCCCATAGCCTCTTTTGCTGTTGTCTTTTTGTTTTTCTTTGTTCTTTATTTAGCTAGTTTTTGAAGCATTGTTGGTTCCTTGAAAAACGCTATATAAGCACCATTAATTATTATTATTATTAACATTATTAATATTACTACTACTGCAATTATTATTGCATTTGTAAAGTACATTTCAACTATCAAGAAGATATATAATTTAATATTTTTAGTCATGGTCCAGGTGAATGCATTTGTTTCTCAGAGCTCAGGGAACACAGAGGGTTCAGTTACAGTGAAGTACAGCCTGGCGGAGCAGCCTGTTGAGAACCAGCTGAGATTCAGTCTGAAACCTGCAGAGGATACTGGGTAAAAACAATGTTTATACTTATCCCACATCCCACTGTGCCGGCCTACGCTCGTTAGCACGGTGGGAAGAGCCACCAGGTACAGGTACCTTGATTCTCTCATTGACCCGACTCTTGGTCTCTTTCCAGACTGACGGTCCACAGGCTGGGGGCTCAAACCCTGATTCGATCTCTGGAGGTGAAAGAGAGAGAAAGTGATGGGGATGAAAAGGAGGGAGTAAAAGGAAAGATTGTAGAGCTCAGCGTCCAATCAGGAGTGAGCAGTGCCTTTACTGCCTTCATCGCTGTCTACAAAGGAGATGGAAAGGCTGTGCAAGGACCGCTGCTTCAAAGACAAGTCCCTACAGCAAGTAAGTGAAAAAGTACATTTATGTACAATAACAGCATGAATTATACAATAACCAGCAAAAAACGTATAATACTACAGTTCAATCAATTTATTAAATTCTGGAAATGTCTCCAGCATGAAGAAGTGCAAATTGGCGTAGCTCTGCTTGGGATTTAATATTGATAAATGGAATTGTCTACCTTGAAAATGACCATCATACACAGTGGTGAACAGAAACAATAATTCAGGCTGGGAATTTGACTCCATGACAAGCCTGTTCACTCAAAATTACCAGACTGCTAATTTTGTAGGCTGATCCTATTTGTTGGTGTAATGGGCAGAGTTGTAAAAAGTACAAAGTAAAGGTGTTTGGAGTTCACAAGTTTTGGGAAGATCCTAAGACCAAAATGACCATGTAAAATGAGTTTATACCTAACCAGTGATCTATGAAATTAATAGTAAGTAGGGGTGTGACGGTTATTAAATAACCGTGAGACGACGGTTATAGATGAACACCGTCTTTAGAACTCTATAACCACCAAACGTGTTATTTAAATATTTACAAAAAATTAATAATTCCAAGTGTTTAAATACTAATTAAAAATAATTGTTTTACTAACAGTCTGTGTTATGAATGGTCTACGTCTTTTCCAACTGTATTTCATTCTTTGAAATGGCGTAACTGAGATTTGCTCAAAGGAGTATAATGGCAAGTGTGGGGAGTGGGGCATGCAAGGCGGCCTACCATTTAAACAACACCTATTCATTAGAGTGGGGGAGGGTGAATAGTCTGTTTCCCAACTGAGGTGAAAATATGGATCTTGTTATAAAAAAGTTAAATTGGAGGTTTAGGCATATTTCAGTTTTAAAACTTCACACAAAAAGCGCAACTCAAACTGCATTTACACCCTAGTATAATAACGTGATGGATGAGATGCAAAGAAGACTCATGTGAACATAGAGAATATATCAGTTCAATTGTGTTCAACAATGATGTGTTAGGGAGGTGCTTCCTACAGGTTGTTGGGTGATGGCGGTGATTTCGCATTTCGGTGGCAATGGAATGGAAAACCAAAAATCCTTGAGCCTGTTTGCAGAATATCCAAAAAACTGTGGGCTAGATTTATCAAGCCGTTTGCGCCTGTTTTCAGGCGCTAATTGGTCGCAAAGACGGACGTAACCAATGCGTGCTATTTACAAACCAGGCGCACTTGGGTAAAATCGCAGATTGCGTGCCACATGAGCGACAAGAGACAAGTTGCGCTTTCAATATGCGTTCGTGGGAGGGTTATGGGGAAAGTGGGAGTTCCACGCAAAACGGTGGGAGGATACGGTAAAGTGCGCCTAATTATATATTCCGTGGTATTTACAAAGACTGCCAGTAAGAGCGCGCCTCTATTCTGCGGGGGGAATTTACCGCCTCTTAAAAGCAGGTGTAAACCAGGAAGCGCATTTCCCTGTGTGTTCAAATATAGCCTACGTCAATGGCGGAAGTGACAGCAACAACTTCCAAACATAGCATCAAATAGACTTGGCTCAAAAAAGACATATGCCTCCATCTGTTCCATTTTTGATAACCAATTTGCGATTATTGACCTAGCTATATAACACTCTTTAATTACTTAACCACATCGGTTGACTTTACATGTTAAAGATATAGGCTGAACATATATGCCAAACAACGCCAACTGAACAGTATTACAAACCACACACACCTTCATTCTCATTCACCTCTTCAGTAGTAGTTCGCGTGTCTATTTCTGGTGGACCTGAACCGGTTCTCCTCGATTGTGCCCGGTTGTACGCAACCTTCTCTTTTGTTCTTGCCACCGTTTTTTTACCTCCTCCACTTCTCTCCGTGTAGATGATAATGAGTTTATATAACTTGTTAAGGTAATCCAAATAGATTTTT